>JARJHM010000991.1:0-94688 GCA_033356055.1 Carex pumila | reverse complement strand
ACTATTTATTATGGGTACAAAATTCAATGATATGAATTTGACTAGTTTTTGTACCCATCTTAATAAATAGTAAAAATATTCCAAAAAATGTAAAATTTGGTCTCCAAGCACATTTTATTGTAGAGATCAGATCTAACGGTTTGGATTGATGATTTAGACTTTGAAAATATAAAAATAGTTGTTGTAACTTGATCCCTCCTCATATATATATATATATAGGAACATGCTAGCGTGCTATGCATAGCATAGAACCCTTCTATGCAACAGCTTGGATTTTGAGTTTTCAAAATCCTAATGGTCGATCCGAACCGTTCATCTTGTTCTCCATATTAATATGTGTTTGTGATAACAATAAATTATATACACAATCGATCTAGATTTTATCGTAAAACAACCTTAAATATCTTGTATTTTTAATATAAAGTGATTTAAATACACCTAGAATCAAGTTACTTCGGTTGTTTGGCTTTTCATTGCAGGAAATGATGAAAAATGGCAAAAATATCTCTCAGTGCGGATCAATCTACCCGTAGTGCGGACTAGTCAAGCCGCACTCAACACTTAGCCGATTTCAAAGACTTCAGAGAAGTAGTTTTAACTCGCAATGCGGGTCAGCAATCCGCACTACAATCTGCATTCAACTAATTCACAAGAGCTAAATAAGGAAACTTGGAGCCAGTGCGGATCAAGCAACCCGCACTGCGGATTGGATAAGCCGCACTGGACCTGCAGAAAGCCAAAAATTGCACGGTTTTGACAGTTTTTCTATTTTTGGCACCTCATGGACGTGTATTGCAGTTAAATGTGGACAGAGAATCCTGGGAAACAATCCAAATATAGCGAGGGGGTTCACTCTCCATTCAAGAAGGCCTCATTCTTTCATTCTCTCTCTACACACACACACACAATTCTTAGCGATAAATTCTGGAGAAAAGGAAAGCTTTCAAGCAAGGAGAAGAAGGGTTTCCTGAGCAAGAAGTCAGCAAGATCGAGGTTTTTGATTTGTCAAAGGGTGTAATTACTTCCTTTATTTCATTTCTTCTTACTTTGCCAATTTTTGTAATGGATCTCTCCATGAGGGAGTAGTTCTCTCTCTAGGGGTTTAGGTCAATGCATGAACTTGTTTAATTCTATTTTATTCGGTTATTTATTTTTATTATGATTGTTTTATGGGATTTGATGTTAATTTCTGTGATTCAATCATTTGTGTTAATTACATAATTAGTACTTGAATTGTAGTATCCCATTTTGGATTCGAAAGAACCAAAATTGACTGTGATCAATAGGATAGTACCAAATTATGAATGCAAATACCTAGGTTTAGGTTAAGATTGTAACCAATTTAATCTAAGCCGGAACTATAGAAATTAAGGTTAGGAATTTGGTGAAGAACCTAATCGTGAAGTCAAACCCTAATTAGGACATCTCAATTCAATCGGGTATTGGTATGATGGACTTAATTGCGAAGTACCAATATTTGAGGAGAAGAGACTAACAAGAGCTTAAGGTCTAGGTAGCTAGGGTGGGAACCTATTGAGAAGTTCGAGTTACCTAGGCACGTTATTAATTTACGAAAGTAACCCTTAATAACATATTAGGTTAGAAACCTCGTCAAATCATACATGAATTCAAACAAATACCGAATTAATAGAGTTAGCAAGGAATTGTAGACCAAACCCCTAGATCTCTAAATCTAAAGCAAACCAATTCCTTTCTTTTACTTTTATTTACTTTTATTGTTTCAAACTCTCTTTTGGGTATTGAACCCAAATTAGGAATTGTTAGAACAAACCCCCCAATTTACTTTTATTGCACTTTACTTTATTTTATTTTCTGAAATTTATTACTAAAGTTTGAACTAAGTTTTTATCGTACTCCCTGTGGATCGATACCTAAAATACTACTTTGATAGAATTGTGCACTTGCAATTTAACTCAAACGCGTGTTAAAGGTTTAAAAGGTACATCTTATTGTACTGAAACTTTGTGCATACGCTTTTGCACGCATCAGTTTGGAGACCAAATTTTACATTTTTTGAAATTTTTTACTATTTTTTTAGATTTATTGAAAATCGCTGTTGCATAGCATAGAACCCTCCATGCAACGGCTTGAATTTCGAGTTTTCAAAATCCTAACGGTCGATCCGAACCGTTCATCTTGTTCTCTATATTAATATGTGTTCGGAGACCAAATTTTATATTTTTTGAAATTTTTTTACTATTTCTTTAGATTTATTGAAAATCACTGTTTTCAACAAATCTGGACCATAACAAAAACAGCGATTTTCAATAAATCTAAAAAAATAGTAAAAAAATTCCAAAAAATGTAAAATTTGGTCTCCAAACACATATTAATATGGAGAACAAGTTGAACGGTTCGGATCAACCGTTAGGGCTTCGAAAACTCAAAATTCGAGCTGTTGCACGGAGGGGTCCTATGCTATGCATAGCACGCTAGCATGTTCCTATATATATATGAGGAGGGATCCAATTACACCATTTTATGGTGACACATCTTGACACCATATTTTTGTAAATCATTTTTGTGATTTTAAAATCCAAACAGATCATCCGAATCATTCAACATGATCTCCACATTAAAATGTGCTTGGAGACCAAATTTTACATTTTTTAGAATTTTTTTAGTATTTATTAAGATGTGTACAAAATTATTGTTTTCATGCAATTTTGGACCATTGAAAAAACAACAATTTTAAAAAATTCTAAATAAATAGTAATAAATTTGCAAAAAATATAAAATTTGGTCTCCAAGTACATATTAATATGGACATAATGTTGAATCGGAAAAACTTATAAAAATATGGTGTCAAGATGTGTCACCATAAAATGGTGTAATTGGATCCCCCCTCTATGTGTGTGTGTGTGTGTGTGTGTGTGTGTGTGTAGAGATAGAGAGAGAGATTGCTAATATGCTTTCCGTAGTGCTACCGAGTCAAATTTCAAAAAATTGCATTCGAAATTTCAAACTAAGTAGTTCAATAAATATGTTATATATTGAACATGTAGAATACTAATTTTTATAATTTTTATAATTTTTTTACTATTTTTTAATATTTATGAAAGATCGCAAAAAATGAATTAAAAATAAAAGAAAATTGCCATATTTTAGGCCATTTTTTGCCATCTTTCATAATCATAAAAAATAGTAAAAATTAGCATTCTACAAGTTCAATATATAACATATTTATTGAGCTAATTATTTCAAAGTTTTGAATGCAATTTTTTTAGATTTGGCTCAGTAGCACTTCAGCCGATGTGCTATTGAAAGCATATTAGTCAATCTCTCTCTCTCTCTCTCTCTCTCTCAATATATATATATATATATATATATATATATATATAGTGCTTGACTACTCTACTTCCATAAGCATATGAAGGCATATGCTTATGAGTCATTTTTGTGTTTTGAACGTTCAAATGGTCGATCTAAACCATTAGATGTGATTTCTATATTGAAATGTGCTTGGAGACCAAATTTTATATTTTTCTAAATTCTTTTACTATTTATTAAGCCACTATGAAAATCGTTGATCCAATGGTGACTTAACAAAACAGTAAAATCAAAAGCCACGTTGGATTATTGATTTTCAAAGTGGCTTAATAAATAGTAAAAAAATTCAGAAAAATGTAAAATTTAGTCTCCAAGCACATTTCAATATAGAAATCACATCTAATGGTTCAGATTTACTTTTAAATTTTGAAAATGCAAAAATGACTCATAAACATATGCCCTCATATGCTTATGGAAGTAGAGTAGCCAAGCCCTCTCTCTCGATATATATATATATATATATATATATATATATATATTTCTTTTTTCTTTTATTAATTTGCTTATTATATCAAATTCTAATGATGGACCATTTTATACTTTGTAATATTAGACACTGGAAGTGAAAACTTTGCTAATCTCTGTTGCTCTTATATGGAGGCGCTAATGTTGAGTAGGGAATATGTGGGTGTGGGTCCCCCCAGTCAGTGATTTCAAGATTGAATGGAGGGCACCAGTTAATTGAAAATGGAGAAATGGTGTAATTTTTAACATCAATAACTGGCGAAAAATACTGATGTTTTATTTTGTAAAATATATAAGAATAGAGAAAAATTAAAATATCTTCTTTTTTTATTTTGCTTCCATCATGTAGTTTTTATAAAAAAAAAAAAACTAATAGTAAGAATATTAAAACCTCAATACATTAATAAAAATTGTTAAATTTGGATATATATTATTTTTAAACATTACTAGTTGATTAAACATTTAATATATATTACTAGTAAGAATATTAAACTCCAATATATTAATAATAAAATTGTTAATTAAACTTGAAATATGTTATTTTTTAACCTTAGTATACTAGTTGATAAAATATATAACGTTGCGAACAATAATCTTAACTTTGTACTTCAGTGCGTATAATTCTAACCTTATATAAAAAAAAGTTTAAGCAAAGGTGATAATTAATTAAGTGTCAGAGATAACCCTTTTTTTTTGCGAATGTGTCCTTCAAATGATTTAGGAACAAGTTGTCATGATAATGCTCGTAAAAAGTATCACTTTAATCTCCCTTTTAAACAAATAAAATAGTGATATTGAATAGATATATGAAGGGTTCAAATGTCTCATTGTACCTCATATCTATATTTTTATTTTCAAAGTTTAAACTTTTCATACGAACCACTCAACATGATATCTATAATAAAATATACTTGGAGGCCAAATTTTATATTTTTTGAAATATGTTTACTAATTTTTAGAATAGATACAAAATCAGTATTTTATGTATGGTACAAAACCACTGTTTGTTTACTAGTTTAAAATGTTGGGTTATATCTAAGAATATGGAATATCGGTACACTCCGTACCAACTCCAAAAACACGCAATAGACCTAATAAACCGTATATCAAGGATAACTGAGAAATTAAAGACAAAGACAACTTGCATACAACCAAACAACAATAATAAACTCTCCAGTAATCCGCCCTTTTGGAAGCGAGGCCTAGCGCCAATTGAGTTACCTCGAGATAGATCAAGTCCAACAAGTATACAAGAGAAAGCAAACATAGAAATAAGGTGATTCGGTCGAGTCTCCTCCACTGGAAGACACACGATCAACAAGCTTCACTATTAAAAAAGAGATTATAAGAGATACAAGAGTATTTCAATTATTAGTACAAACAATCACTCTATCTCACTATCTCTACCTCTCTCTCTCTCTTTTCTCTGTCTCATTTTCTTTTTTGCACAACAAGAAGCAGTTGGGTCTTCAGCCTATTGGGAAATGATTATATTTTTAAAATATAGGTGGATTTAAAAACTTCAAAAACATTTTTTATCAAAATATTATTGATACAACGTTAGAAATTTATACAAATACAAGATTATTTTATTTGGTACTTTTCCTAAACAGTTACCCTTTGTTTAATCTAGTTTGTTTCAATTTATTCAAATTTTAACTGAAAAGACTATATTTACAGAAAAATAAAGATTTCGACTCACAAAAATCGCCACATATCTTCTAATTTATTTTTCAGGTTTTCCTTTTTTCCCGAGTTCGAAATAATAAAAGAAAATTCTGTAAGTTATACACATGAAGTGAGAAAAACAAGGGTGATATGTTCAAAGAAAGAAAACGAGAGCTAACAATATCAAATTTTAAAAGAAAATTTTATAATATCAGCGACTCCACTGAAAATTTTATAAATCGATCTTATTCTCTTAGAAAAAGCAAAGGGAGATAAATTTTTTTTTTAAAAGTTCTTTGGTTACTTTTCAAAGTTCAAAGCAAAGGGAAAATAAGATCATGAGCTGGTAATCATGGAGAATAAAGAAGAAGAGGTTCATGAGGTGAGATTTAACAAATTTCTACCTCCGTCTTTTGTTCGATTCAATCCGAATCAATCACTCGTTCCATATTTCATCGACTTTAGTTCATAATTTTGCCTTGGTATGGTACCTAAGTTGTTTGTCTTATTTTTGTATAAAGTTTGCGCCTTTTGACCCAACAAAGAAGAATAAGAAGAAGGAAAAGGTGGTGATCTAAGACAACTGAAGAGGCCGAGCAGCCTGCTGAGAAAGGGTAGTGCTATTCTAAGCGCATTAATTGAGTTTTTGAGCGCTGAGATTTTTAATTCCAGTTTTGCCCTTGTTATTTATTTCCGACTTAATTAATGGAGTGAGCCTAGCTATTTTCACACCTAATCGACAGAAAAGGAAATACGTATCCTCTCCACATCTCCACCCCTTTTGGCATTCTTAATAAATTATTCCTGACTATCTCATTTTGATTCCATATTGTTCTTCATTCTATCCGCAAAAATGAAAATGGGTAAAATAAAAATGTATAGAGTAGTGATACCATGTAATGTCAGTTTTCTGGAGAACAAAAGTGCAAGTTCTTCATAAGTTTAACAATCTATGACTTTTGAATATGAAATTAAGTAGACCTTAACATACTTCTTATTTGTTCAGGACTGAAATAGTCGATCAAGTATGTGGATTTTTATTGCATTGTTGGTGTTAAGGCAAAGAATATTTACACATGATGTCATGAAAAGACAAAATATGAGATGTACCATGGAATGTTTAATGTGCCAGACATGCTTGATAGAAACTGCGGTTCATTTACTTTTTATGTGTCCTTATGCTGTAATGGTGTGGGAGCATCTAAGTGAAAAATTTGAGATATATATAACAATATAACATCCTGAGGCACCACAATAGAAAAAATATGGAGCAAATCAATTCAAGGGTCAGATAATAAACCGCCTGTGTGGAAACAAATGGGACCTACAATCATGCTTTGTGCATGTTGATTTTTTTTTTGAAGGCTAGCGGAATAAAGACCCGCTAACAAATATATTGATAAAAAAAAAGTTGTTACATAATACTACAGAAATACCAAAAACGTCATCCAGTATGCCCAACTCTCAATAAAATAAATACAAATTTTGTGGTCTAAGCCTCTAGACCATTTAAATTTGCCTTCAGTTGTGGTGGTAGCTCTTTATCCCATTATTTATCATTTATCCAGTGCAAGGTATCTGTTATTGCTGTGTCTATAATGTGGTGCACAAGCCTTTGTTTGTTTGTGAATAGTCTTCTATTTCGCTCCTTCCATAACTCCCAGACTCCTGCTGCCCACATTGCATCCCATAAGGTTTTGCCGAGTGCCGATTGGTGCCTCCTTCCCGAATTCCACATCCCTGGGATAGTGCTGACACTGGATCCCAGGAAAGTGAAGTTGAAGTGTGCGCACAATCCTCTCCAAAATCTTGTTGCGTATGGGCATTGCCAAAACATATGGTCCCTTGTTTCCACAGCTGATGCCTGACAGAGGTGGCAGCCCGTTTGAACCTGGCATCCTCTTGACATCAATACCTGTTGTGTTAGGATTTTATTTTGTATCATCAACCAAATAAAAATCTTGATCTTCATTGGTAACCTCATTTTCCACAACGGTCTGTGATAGGTTGAGATTATGCCTGAGTTCTGCATCATGCTATATGCCGAAACCATGGTGAATGATCCAGCCACGGTCCAGCGCCACTTTATGCCATTGTGCCATTTCGTAGATGAATGGAAGCAAGGTAATAGATTTGCCAAATCCTTAATGAAAAAAGAGAGATTTTGGTTGATGCCAATTTGCTCAGCCAAAGAGATATTGTATAACCTCGAAACAGTTGTTGCCCACAGAATGTTTGTGCATGTTGATTTATCTGGCGTCAAAGGAATTGATGGTGTAATTTTTCAAGGAAAAAGGATACAACCTGAAATGTTGGCTGAACAGATAGATCAAGAAGCAATGCTCTGGTTCAAGTACTGTTAAAACAGGAAGTATGATAGCTGATAACAGGTTGATGACTAAAACGTAAATGATTTGTCAAAATTATTAGAATAATATAACAAAGAGCAAGAACACAATTACTCCCATGAATCTCCCTTCCCTCCCTTTGTTTATTTCAATCAAATATATATTTTTTTTCTTACATTGTTATCTCTTTGTATATAGAATATGTATATCCATCATGGAGGTATACAGCTGACCTTTCTTATTTAAGAAACAAATCAGAATCAATCTAAAAATTAAAAGTATAATAAAGAAATGAAATAAAGAAGATTTTGTCCAGCCATATATTAACCAAACAATCTATGTTGATTTCTTTCTTCATTCCCTTCTGGATCTAATGTGGCGTATTAGCTTGCAACTTCAACACCCTCCTTCAAGCTCATACGTAGATATCTGTCATACCGAGTTTAGATAGAGATTCATCAAATGCCTTGCTTGATATCGCCTTTGTGAGCATATCTGCCAACTGTTTGTGTGATCTTACGAATGGCATTGAAATAATCTTAGAGTCCAATTTCTCTTTGATAAAATGTCTATTCACTTCAATATGCTTTGTTCTGTCATGCTGCACTGGATTATGAGATATATCTATAGCAGCTTTATTATCACAAAAAAGTTTTATTTCAACACAGGGTTCAAAATCTAATTCTGTTAGTAGTTTTCTCAACCACAATAGTTCACAAATACCTTTTACCATTCCTCGAAATTCAGCTTCAGCACTAGAGAGTGCCACTACATTTTGTTTTTTACTCTTCTAGGTTACCAAGTTTCCACCTACAAAGGTAAAATATCTTGCGGTAGATCTTCTATCAACCACACATCTAGCCCAGTCAGCATCACAGTAACCGGTTATATTCATGTGTTGTTTTTTCCGAAAAGATATTTCTCTTCCAGGTGCACCCTTCAGATACCTAAGGATTTTTACTACTGCCTCCATATGCTCTCTACTTGGAGAATGCATAAATCGACTAACAACACTCACTGCATAAGCTATGTCAGGTCTAGTATGAGATACATAAATCAATTTTCCAACCAAATTCTGATACCTTTCCTTATTTTCAGATTTTCCATCTGGGTCTATGTCTAGTTTCAAATTTTGAACCATGAGTGTATCTACTGGTTTACAATCTATCATTCCAACTTCAATTATAAGATCAAGTATGTATTTTCTTTGAGAGAGAAATATACCTTCTTTGTTGCGTGATACTTCTATTCCAAGAAAATATTTCAAATCACCCAAATTTTTCATTTCAAATTCTGTTGACAATCTAGCTTCCAATTCTTTTATCTCCATATGATCATCTACTGTAATAATCATATCATCAACATAAATTATTAACACAGATATCTTACCTCGACATTTCTTAAAGAACATCGTGTGGTCAGATTCACTTTGGGTGTAACCATAACCTTTCATTGCCTGACAAAATCGACCGAACCACGCTCTTGGTGATTGTTTCAACCCATAGAGTGCTCTCTCCAACTTATACACTTTCATAGTTGTTTCAGGGTACCAATATCCAGGTGGGATATCCATGTAAATCTCCTCCTTCAAATCACCATGCAAAAATACATTTTTAACATCAAATTGATGTAGTGGCCAGTCTAGGTTTGCTGCAAGAGATAAGAGAACTCGGATAGAATTTAATTTTGCAACAGGTGAGAATGTTTCCTGAAAATCAACACCATACGTTTGTGTATATCCTTTTGCAACTAATATTACTTTGTATCTCTCAATTTTTCCCTCTGCATTGTATTTAATAGTATATACCCATTTGCACTCAACTATTTTCTTCCCTTCTGGTAATGTTACTAATTTCCAAGTACCATTCTTCTCTAATGCATTCATTTCTTCATTCATTGCTTTTACCCAATTATGGTCTTTCAAGGCTTCTTTTTTTTTTTCTAGTACATTTACCGAAGATATTTGGTTCACAAAGGCTTTTAAAAGTTGACAATTTTTCAGTGGTTGTATAATTAGCAATAGGATATCTTACTTCCTCACTTGTTCCATCCTCCGGAATCACTACAACAATGTAGATATTTTTTGCAAGAGAAAAAACAAATTTACGACGGTACTCCCTCGCGAAAAGTACTGTCGCAAAAAGAAAAAGCTAGAGAATGATAGTCCGTCGCAAAAAGTCACTTTTTTATCCTCGCGAAAGGTGTCTCATTCTTGTTGTGAATGTACCGTTTTGGTGGTTTTCCTCGATTATTTCTAGATGGTAATTTACAGAGAGTGTTAGTAGCACTTACCTCGAGAATATCCTCAGGAGATCTTGGCCCTTGTGATACTTGGTCAGATTGTATTACTGCATCATTTTGGTCTATACAGAAATTTAGTTCAGATTGGATGACCCGAATTGGGTCAGGTTGGATGACCCGAATTGGATCTGTTTGGATGACCCGAATTGGGTCATGGCTCTGATTTGACTTATTTCCAAATTCTTGATTTGACTCATTTTCGACATTTGATATATTTCCAAATTCGGCAGGGGATATATTTCCAAATTCAGAATTTGATATATTTCCAAATTTTTGATTTGACTCATTTAAGGCATTTGATATATTTTCGGCAGGGGTTATAATTTGGCAATTTTCGGCAATGGTTGATTTTTGGCAATTGGACAAATTTCGGTAGTAGGTGAATTTGGCAATTTTGTAATTTGTGAATTTTCGGTAGTAGGTGAATTTTCACCGGGAGAGCTTAAGAAATGTAAATCAGAAAAATCCAATTCTACCTGATTCTCCTTCTGAATTTTCACCGGGAGAGCTTAAGAAATGTAAATCAGAAAAATCCAATTCTACCTGATTCTCCTCCTGAATTGGACTTTCGGTTTGTTTAAAAAAATATTCACGTACCTTCTAAAAATGTGGCATCCATAGTTGTAAAGAATTTTCTCATATTTGGATTATAACATTTATATCCTTTTTGATCTGTACCGAATCCCAAAAAAATGCATTTTTGTGCACAAGGTTCTAATTTGGACCGAAAATTCTTTTGAACATGCACATATGCAATGCATCCGAAAATTTTAGGAGGTAAATTTAAAACAGACGGAATTCTGATATGAGAGGATAACATTTGAAGAGGGGTTTTGTAATCATGTATCCGAGTGGGTGTACGATTAATTACATAAATTGCAAAAGACACAGCATTATCCCAAAAAATCGGGGACATACTACTCTCAAACAATATTGACCGAGCGGTTTTGAGAATATGCCTATTTTTCCTCTTTGCTGTTCCATTTTGTTGAGGGGTTCCCACACATGAGGTCTCATGTATAATCCCTTTATCTTTAAAGAAATTATGCAAATTTTTATTTACATATTCTGTCCAATTATCACTTCTGATAACTTTTATCTCTTTTTCAAACTGAGTTTTTATCATGTTAAAAAATTCTTGAAATACTTTCGTTACTTCATCCTTAGTTTTGAGTAAATAAAGCCATGTCATCCGTGTACAATCATCGGTAAAAAGAATAAACCATCGATGACCAGACTTTGAGACAACCGGGGATGGTCCCCAAACATCAGTATGAACTAAATCAAAAGGAAGAAGGTTTTTATGATAACTATCAAGATATGTTGTACGATGACTTCTAGCCTTAATACAAATTTCACAAATCAATTGTTCATTTAAACCAGAAAATAAATGAGGTGAGAGTTTTCTCATGTACCCAAACGAGGAATGCCCTAATCTCCTATGCCATAACAAAACTTGTTCTCTCAGTTGTTTTGAATCGGTTTTTGTCAGAAATGAGTTTCTAGTCTTCATCTCCTCCAAGTAATACAATCCATCTCGCTTAGTACCATGACCAATGATCTCCTTGGTGAGGATATCATGAAAAATACAATGATTAGGAAACATGAGAGCTACACACTTTTGTTCTTCTGTTAACTGTCCAATATAAATCAATTTTGTAGATAAAGATGGCACTAGTAATGTGCTTTTAAGAGTAAGAGTTTTAGAAATATGTATATCTCCTGCCCTGTTTACCGGATATGCAATTCCATTCGCATTAAAAATGCCATCCTTTTTGGTTTTCTTTCTTACCATAAAATATTTTTCAGAATATGTCATTTGGTCGGAAGCTCTTGAGTCAATTACCCATTCTTTATTACCCAAGTTGTTGGAACTACCTGTAGCATGAAGGGCAATAACCCACAGGTCCCAAGATCGGAACTTAGCTCTGATATCATACCAAAATTATTAGAATAATATAACAAAGAACAAGAACACAATTACTCCCATGAATCTCCCTTCCCTCCCTTTGTTTATTTCAATCAAATATATATTTTTTTTCTTACATTGTTATCTCTTTGTATATAGAATATTTATATCCATCATGGAGGTATACAGCTGACCTTTCTTATTTAAGAAACAAATCAGAATCAATCTAAGCTTGAAAGTAAATTAAAAATATAATAAAGAAATGAAATAAAGAAGATTTTGTCCAGCTATATATTAACCAAACAATCTATGTTGATTTCTTTCTTCATTCCCTTCTGGATCTGTTGTGGTGTATTAGCTTGCAACTTCAACATGATTGTAATAGTACGTATAAGATCTGAGAACAACAGTTAGATGTTGAGATGTATTTGGATGATGTGAATCATATATGTGATGTACCTAGATGCACTACTTGTTTAATACAAGTATAGACAGCCTCTATCTAGTTTTCTTTTTTAAAAAAAAGAGCATAATTTTTTCTTGCAAGGACCCGTTTCTTTTGTTAACTATAATTCTTAATTAAGTCGGGAGAGAGAGTAAAGTCCCACTTCATTTCTTAATTAAATTTTTCTTATTTAAGCTGAGGGCAAAACTGAAATTAATGGTGAAAGTTTTCTCTCAGCACTCAAAAACTCAATTGATGTGCTTAGAATAGCACTTCCCGTTGAGAAATCGGAAGAACTGCCTGGTACTGTGGTACATTTGATTTTGGAGGAATTTCATGTATCCCCCTCAAAAACTTCAATATTACCTATTTGCCCCTCAAAAGTTTGAAATATCATATTTACCCTTCAAAATTATAAAAACTAACGTATTTACTCAAAAGTAATAAAATAATAAAATTTAACACTTAAATTTACTAAACAATATTAATTAATAAAAAAAGGACCATTATACCCCTAAGTTCTCTCCGTTCTCACTCTGTGCCTTTCCAATTGTCTGGCGCCAAATCACACTCCAATTCCCTGGCACCAAACAAAACTGCTCTGTTTTATTACTTGAAGTTATTGCAACAAAATTTACTTTGTTTAAATTTGAGCGATGGAGATGGCATTAGAAGCATCATCAATTTCCAAAAGATGGAAAAAGGGAGGTGAGCTCCGGCAATTGATATCCTGAATTTGATTTTTTTAAGATTTATACAGCTGAATTTATAACTCAGTTAGGTTTTCTTCGTTACATTTATTTAACTGAATTTATGTGTATCTTTGCATATCTAGTGCTCACGGCAAAACTTCTCACGCATGAAGTGATGAGTAGAAGAGGATTTCATTGTGACTTGAAGTGTGTTACATGCGAGACATGGCCGATTGAAACAATGTCACACACATGTTCTTTTGTTGCTGCGGTGTGGGACAGTTCCATTCATACTGTGCATGCGCATAATGTGGCCGCATAAGTCAGTACACAGTCTGGTTGGGTTCGACTGCAAGAACTAAAAGATTGAAAATGATGAATTTTGACACTTTGGGCTCGCTCTTCTTTTATGGAAGCAAAGAAATTCGAGGGTTTTTTATGGAAGAAAGCTAACATCAAACGTTGCAGTGGACGCAGCAGTTTAGGAAGGTTTTACTTTGGATTAAGCACTGCAAGGTGCTGTACCAGTGTTGGTACCGGTAACTGATACAGTGTAGTAAGCACTAAGGTGCTGTACCAGTTTTGGTACCAATCACTTGTACAGGGTAGTGTTTGGTTTGTTTTATTTATTGAAGGGGATGCCCTCATTGAGAGTTGTAAAATTGCCTTGAGGTAGTACAAATTGACAACCATTGTCAATCTTTTCAAAAAAAAAGAAAGAATACAAGTTCACGTCAGAACTGATACTACTTTATACATAGGTGTGTGATGACATGGCAGGAGATTATAAGTGTCATGCATAAAAATGGAGAATTCAGGATTGAACAAATCATAATATAACTCATTCTCGACTAAAATTCCATAATTGATTTATCTCCTTGACAGTTTTACCATATTACAAATCAAGTCACTATATCAGTACCCCCGTATACACTACAACAATGTAGATATTTTTTGCGAGAGAAAAAACAAATTTATGACGGTACTCCCTCGCGAAAAGTACCGTCGCAAAAAGAAAAAACTGAAGAATAAGAGTAGTCCGTCGCAAAAAGTCACTTTTTTATCCTCGCGAAAAGTGTGTCATTCTTGTTATGGTAATACAAATCAAAAGCCCCAAAAAATGCCATTGCAGTACCAACAAGTTTTTCACATACAAATTGCCAAGTATGGCCAATCATAATCACAACCAAAAATTAAATCACATAATAACTATTAGACAATCAAACAAAATCAACTCATGGCATCACACGGCTTCGACTTCTTACTCCTACATGCTTGTGAATTATTTCCTCGTACCCTAATAAAAAAAGAAAAAGAATGTCAGTATTTATAAGCTATAAGGGATCCATCAATATGGAGATTTAATTTCTAAAAAATTAACCAAATGAGAACATAGACAAGTGATAACCTTTTACTAATTGATGGTCGAGAGTAACCAAATTCAAATACTTGAGATGTAGTCATAAGAGGGGCCAGCTTCTTGAGATGTAGTCACGAGAGGGCCGGGTTCTTACAGGTTCTAAACAAGTTCCCAAACAGATGTTCAAAACATACTACTGTAATTACTTCTAAACCATAAAACTTTTTATTGGTACAAAAAGGAATCGACACTGGGCAGAGCAGACAAAAAGGAGCGATTCAAGTCTGATGCACTATCAGAGAGTCGCAGAACATACAAAGATAGGGGGTGAGGATGCCATATGCAAGAGGAGCAAGGCGCCAAGTTTTCTTTTGGAGCAATTTTTGTTTCGCGCCAGGAATTGGAAAGGCACAGAGGGGAGGATCTGAATTCCAGAGAGAGAAAAGGAGAGAACGAAGAGGGGTATGATGGTCTTTCTTAATTAATTAATATTGTTTGGTAAATTTAAGTGTTAAGTTTTATTGTTTTATTATTTTTGGGTAAATATGTGAGTTTCTATGATTTCAAAGAGTAAATATGATATTTTAAATTTTTGAGGGAGGAATACCTAATATTGAAGTTTTTGAAGGGGATACATGAAATTCCCCCTTTGATTTTTTTTATTAGGATATAGGGACAACATTAATTTTAATGCCAAAATCACAAAATCTATCATATGTCCTTTGGTAGGGAGTATATCCTTGTTTGCTCCTTCCTTTTAAAATTGCCAAAACTAAGCATGCTTTCTAACTTAAATTTTGAGTATATTTTTGCATGATATGTAATATGTGGTAGTTTTATACTGTATGCAACACATTTTTCCCTTAAACTTAGTTTGTACAATTTGTAAAGTGAATATCATATTTTTATTTTATTTTATTTTTTTGAGTAAAGGTTGGAGGTCAAGCCACTCAATTATTTAACACCTCTGTTTATTACAACAAAGGATTTCTGACATCCGTGTTTTGAACTTTTATATAGAGACTATGTGTCTTTGTCACTAGACTAAATGCTAGTTCTTAATATCATCTTTTGTTTTCTTTTTATGATTTATTTCTTCTTCTTTTTTGTTTGATCTGTGCAACAGACTGTGATGGAGCTGAACTAACATTTTTTGGGATGAAAAAGAAGAAGAAGAAGAAGAAAGAGGTAGAAACATTTATAATTTGTCAAGTAATACTGTTAGTGTGTTATTTTCATACGAGAGCAATGCATTGGTACTGAGACTTGCTGCATGTGCTTTCATGATTGGTATTAGATCTTGTGCTACGGTTACCTTTTTTTTATTTTAAAGGGTGGAATCAAATTTGTTTTTCTTTGATATTTCAGGTTGACACGACTTTCATTAATGATGAAGAAGAAAACTTAAGTTAGTCCATTATGTTGATTTCCGAATTTACTAGCCAGTTAGGGAACTAAAAAGATGTTTTAGCTGTCAATCACTTGGCATCCAGACAGTGGCGGAACAGGAAAATTGAGATAAGGGGCTGGATAGATAAGTGTTCTGAAATTTTACTTTATGAGGGAGGGGCAAATAGTATATTTTTTATAAGAATATAGTTTTTGAGGAAAAAACTGAAAAAGTTCCAATTTAAAGGGGGCTGATGTACTGATCATTGTCAAGAATGTGCAAACATTTTCTTGTAGTTGTTAACTGTACTGGTAGACGTTTTCATGCATTTGACCAAATGGGAGTGTATATTATCTTAAAATTTAATATGCAATAGCTAATTGCGTTAATTCCTTTGAAAATGAATTTGGAAAAGATGAGGAAGGAGAAGGAATTATGCTAGGAGGCTCCCGCTATCCTTGGGAGGGATCTGATCGGGACTATACTTATGACGAGGTACCTTTGCGGTTGTTTACTATATATAATCTCTATAATACCCTTTATTTTGAAATTAACTCTTGAAAGAGAATATTGTATTACCATCTTGTTACATGCAAAGAGGAACTACATGAATTGATTTTATTCTTTAATTATAACCAAAATAAGGTTGACATGTGTGTTTGTTCGTTCTTTGTGACTTAAATTAAACAGCTCTTAGGTAGAGTTTTTAACAAACTGAAAGAGATCAATCCAGATATGGTTGGAGACCGGCATAGGACTCTCATGCTCTGGCCGAAGGTGGCCCATTGCAAGATGCAAATTTGTGTGTTATAAAATTTTTTTCTGCATATCAAGAATAATTTTCAAAGTTATTTCTTTTGCACCTAGATATATGTGAAATTTCTTTTCAAAGTTAATACCTCATTCCACTGATAATTAGGATTACAACTTTTAATTTAGAATGGGTAGGAAATTTGTTTGTTGGTACTCTGTAAGATATGATAGTAAGGCTTTTTATCTTTTGCATGTGAATGCAGGATGCGTAGACAACCAGAGCATGTCATGGCATTTTTACTTACTGAATTGGGAACAAGTGGTTCCCTTGATGGACAGCACAGGCTTGTTGTGAAGGGTCGTTTCCCCTCAAAAAATTTCACGAGTATCCTCCGCAGATATACATGTAAGTTTAACTTTACTGAGTTCAATCTGCGGCTTAATATAATATTTAATGCAGTAACTTTCTGGTGTTGGCACAGTGATATAGCAGTCAGTTATACCGCTTCACATTAATATAAAAATGAAACTAAAAGTGATTTATTAATTCTAGAGAAGACTGATGACTGAAATCAATGTTGTTAGGAATTTGAGTACCAGAGAGCAATTACACAACACAGAAAGAAAGAAAATTGAGAAAAATCACACACAAAACACATATTTCTACGTGGGAAATCCTCTAGGGGAAGAAAACCCATGGCCGCTCGCCAAACAAAATCCACTATTTCTCAGAGTCAGTTACAATGGATTACAGAGAGATTTTATGTATAAATGAAATGCAAAACCCACTGAAAGGGTGCAAAAAACGGATTAATTTGGACCGCACATCTTAATGAGTAATTTGACTAATCTGGGTCATCAGATAAAGGATTTTCATGCAATTTGACTTCTCAGAATTAAAATTCTTCGTAGCCTCAGACATCACTGGCAGGGGGCTACCGCCCCCTGCCACCCCCCGCATACTCCTAGAATCAGGCCCACATACATAACAAATCTCCCACTTGGGATTGATTCCCAAATCATCTCTTGAGTAGTAGATTTATCTCCTTTTGTAGTGTCCTTTGGCAGCGGCGTCTTGCCATCCTCAAGTAGCAAGACCAAGAGAAGCCGAACAGAATTCCAGCTTCTCTCTAGTGACTGACTTGGTAAGCATGTCTGCAGGATTCTTGTTGGTGTGAATCTTTTCCAACTTAAATGATCCTTCTTCAAGCATGGTCCTAATAAAGTGATACCTTATGTCGATATGCTTTGTCCTTAAGTGAAACGCATAATTCTTCGCCAAATGAATTGAACTTTGACTGTCACTTGGTAACCGGCAATCCACCTGCTTGTGCTCCAATTCACTCAACAAGCTTTGTAACCAAGTTATCTCCTTACATGCTTCAACAGTTGCGACATACTCAGCCTCAGTAGTAGATAATGCAACAATTTTTTGTAACCTTGACACCCAGGAAATTGTTGCACTACCAAGAGTAAACACACAGCCTGTGGTACTCTTCCTACTATCCATATCCCCAGCCATGTCAGAATCAACAAAACCATGCAACTGTATATCTGCACCTGTATAGCACAACGCCATATCTTTTGTTCCTGCAATATATCTGAGAATCCATTTTACTACATTCCAATGCTCAAAACCGGGATTGGACATGTACCTGCTCACAACTCCCACTGCATGAGAAATGTCGAGTCTTGTACAAACCATGGCATACATGAGACTACCCACTGCAGATGCATATGGAATCTTTTCCATTATCTTCTGTTCATCTTCTGTCTTGGGACAATGCTGTTTTGAAAGATTTTTGAAGTGACCAGCTAAAGGTGTACAAACCGGTTTTGCACCTTCCATGTTGAACCTCTTTAACACCTTTGATATGTACTCCCTTTGACACAGTTTTAGTAACTTGTTCTTTCTATCCCTTTCAATCTTTAGTCCCAAAATTTTCTTTGCTGCCCCTAGATCTTTCATTGAAAATTCCTTTGCCATTTGCTCTTTCAAGTTTTTAATCTTCTTCATGTCAGAACCTGCAACTAGCATACCATCGACATACAATAGCAAAATGATGTAAGAATTTTCAAACTTCTTGAAATAACAATAGTGATCTGCATGACAATGAGTATATCCATTTCCTGACATAAACCTGTCAAATTTCATATACCATTGTCTTGGAGCCTGTTTCAAACCATAAAGGCTTTTCTACAACTTGCACACGAAGTTCTCCTTACCAGCCTTTACATATCCCTGCGGTTGCTCCATGTATATGTCTTCCTCCAAATCACCATGAAGAAAAGCAGTTTTAACATCCAACTGTTCTAAATGCAGATCCTCAGCAGCAACAATATTTAGAACGGTTCTAATCGTAGAGAGCTTTACCACAAGAGAAAAAATTTCAGTAAAATCAATACTTGCCTTTTGTTGGAAACCTTTCACCACTAATCTGGCCTTGTATCTTTAAGAGCTATCATGCTCTTGTTTCAACCTGTATACCCATTTATTTTGAATTACCTTCTTTTTGACTAGGAGCTCAACTAATTTCCACGTTTGATTTGTATGTAGTGAGTTCATCTCTTCAGCCATCGCTTTCTTCCATTATGTTTTCCTTTCAAAATGCATTGCCTCCTCATAGCAGCTAGGCTCGCCATCATCTGTGAGCAATAGATAGTCTAGAGATGGAGAGTAACGGTCTGGGCAGTGACAATTCGTCTCTCATGTCGAACTGTAATGGGTGGTGTCACCGGCTCCTGCTGAACTTCATGTTCATCAAACTATTCATCAACCTGTTCTACAACATGCTGACCAAGACCATTTGAAGAAATATCATCAAACTCAAAATATTCTGATTTTTCTGGTTTCTTCTTCTCTTTGATCTTATCCTTATACAAAACATCCTCATTGAATATGACATCTTTACTCCTTATGACCTTTTTACTCGCATGATCCCATAGTCTATAACCAAAACTATCACCTTGTTGAGTATTTTAGGTATCGGATAATGGGTCAATTTAATACACTTTTTCACTTTTAAATTTATAAAACCTTAGTACACAATAATAGGTCAGTTGCAAGCATACAACCTATCCTTGTAGTAGTTTAGGTATCGATCCAAAGACAATGAGAAATATTATTTTTTACTAAATTAATTAATTCTAAAACAATGCAATAAAAGTAAATGGGGGGATTTGTTTGAAAATTGGTTTTGTGGGTTCAATACCCGATTGAGAGTCTAAAGTAAACAAAGCAATTTAAACAAACAAATAAAAGGAGTTTTGTGATTTAATGAGATGGAAGTCTAGGGGCTTTTGGCATACAATCACTTGGTCAAATCAATACTTAGTTGGTTTCTAAATTCATGTTTGCAATTATGGGGTTTCTAAGTCTTAAATATCAAAAATGGTCACTTTCGTGAATTAATGACGTGCCTAGATAATTCGGATTTCATGATTAAGTCCTTCACCCTAGCTATCTAGACCATAAGCACAAGTTAGCCTTGTTTATCCCTAAATATCAATACTTCATGATTAAGTCCTTCATACCAATATTTGGTTCAATTCTAGGGGTCCCAATCAAATATGAGGCTTCACGATTAAGTCTTTCACCTCAATTCAACCTTTGTTTCTTGTGGTTTTGAACTAAGAAATAGATTTGGTCATTTCTAATCTTAATCCTAAAGTTATTCATGTATACAATTTGGTACCATCAATTCTTTGATCCTAGCACTTTAAGTTTGTTAGACCTAAACGGGACACTAATTAACAAGCACACAAATCATACAAGCACATGAATTATAAAATCAACAAGAACAAACATGCAAGCAAACAATCATCATAGAGAATAAATATCCAACTAAGGTAGATTTTAACACAAGTTCATGTTATAAGCCTAAGCCCCTAGAGAGGAAATCTAGCCTCTCATGAGTGCGGTAACATCCAAGAGAAATACAAGAGTAAACATGATTAAAACTAAGATAAACAAGAAAGAGAATAGAAAACACCAATCTCTTCGCTCGCTGCCCCTTGTCTTCACCTTTGCTCGCTCGAGAAAACCTTCAATTCTTCGCTCTAATCGCCTTCAATCACTTAGGGAAGATAGAAAAGATGTGGTAAGATGTTTAGAATCAAAGCTAAGATAAAAGATATCTTCCCCTGGTGTCTCCCTGCCAATATATAGCTATTTTTGTGTCTTGGAAAACAATCCCTCGAAATCTGGAAGGAAATCTGAAGAGATATGATGAAATCAAGCCAGACGAATTTCCTGCGGCCTTCACAAATTCTCTGTGGCCCACACGAATTTCCTGCGGCCAGCATAGAATGGAGATCATGCAGGATTTTGTGTGCCCCACACAAAATTCCTTAAGGTCGCACAAAGGCCCACACAAATCTCTGTTTTGAAAGGAGAAAACTTGATAAATTCCGAATTTTGATTTTCAGCTTGAATTTATTTTGTGTGCCCCGCACATAATTCCTACAGGTCATACAAACACCCACAGAATTGCTCCTTTTGCTCGATTTCTGCAATTTAAACAAGGCAAAGGCAGTAACTTGGTTCTTTGGTATATTCTATGTTAAACTAAGCTAAAATACAAGGGATTTGGTGTAGTTTTAGAGGTAAAACCCTAACTGAAAGTATATATAATTGAGGCTTATCACACCTCCATATCCTAACAGAGTGTATATTTTGGATTTTGCATCTAACTTTGATCTATTTTCAGCAGTGACATGGACATAGGAAATACAACCGAATATTCGTAAATGTGAAAGTTTTACCTCCTTTCCTGTCCAGACCTCCTCAGGCAGTTTGCAATCAATCGCAATAGATGGCCCTCTGTTGATCAGATATGCAGCAGTATTCACAGCTTCGGCCCAGAAACGTTTGGGTAAACCAGCATTCAGCAACATGCTTCTAGCGCGTTCTGTGATGGTTCTGTTCATGCGCTCAACTATGCCATTCTACTGTGAAGTCCTTGGTACTGTTTTTTCTCTTCTGATGTCATTCACGGCATAGTACTCATCAAACTCCTCGCTGCAATATTCGCCTCCATTATCTGATCTTAAGCATTTCAGCTTCAGACTTGTCTCATTCTCAATTAGACATTTCCACTTTTTGAAAATTTCAAACACATCAGATTTGTTTTTCATAAAGTAAACCCAGAGTTTTCTAGTTGAATCATCAATGAAAGTAATGTAATATTGAGAACCATTAAGAGAAGATACCTGCGAAGGTCCCCAGACATTCGTGTGTATCTATTCTAGCTTTCCGGCCTTAGGAGTTCTGCCACTTCTAGAAAAGCTAACAACCTTCTGTTTTCCAAACACAGCCTTCACATAGAGACAGATCTACATGTGACAATCCGTCTAACTTCCCTTTTGACACCATTACCTTCATTCCTTTTTCACTCATATGCCCGAGACGTTGATGCCATACTTCTGCATTGACTTTGGGGGAGGCCACATTTATGGAGTTTTCATTAAGAACCTTGTAGAGACTGCCTTCTCTCTGCACATGTGCTACTATCATAGCACCTTTTATGAGCTTACAGGATGTTTTAGTAAATTTTGTTTCAAAACCTGCATCATCAGCAAGTTGGCTTACAGAAATTAGATTTCTAGCAAGTTTCGGCACATGTCTCACATGCTGCAACCTCAACTATTTCTCATCTGGCATGCTTATCTGCACATCTCCTCTACCAATTATGTCACAGGATTCATCATCACTAAGATACACCTTGCCGAAATTCCCCTTCTCATAATTTAGGAAATACTCCCTGTTTGAAGTGGCATGAAATGATGCGCCAGAATCTAGTATCCACAAACAGTCATCTTTGCTGTCACAACACATAATCAACACCTCATTTTCTGAACCTGATTCATTGGAGACATTCATTGAGGTACTGCTTTTGTCGTTTTCATCCACCATTTTCCTCGGTGCTCTGCAATCACGCTTGAGATGACTTTCTTCTTGCAATTCCAGCAAGTTAACTGAGTACCCCTTGACGACTTTTTCGAGATTGTGATCGTCCATTTCCTCTGCCATTGCCCCTCTTTGAGGATCTGCCCCGTTCCTTAACATTCAGGACTGTACCAGAACTACCACCAGACGAGTTGTTCTTTCTCCGTGTATCTTCATCAAGAAGAACCCCTACTACATCCTCAAACTTGAGAACATTAGACCCTGAAGAGTTACTCACCGCCATAACCAGACTATCCCAACTATCGGGTAAACTCGACATAATAACAAGGGCCAACACTTCATTATCAAAGTTAATACCCACGGATTCTAACTAACTCGTGATGGTATTGAAATCACTCAAGTGCTCTTGCATGGATTTATTTTCAGATTTCTTCATATTGAACAACCGTTTCATCAAGAACACCTTGTTTGACGCCGATGATTTCTCATACATCCGCGTTAGGGCTTTCATCACAATTTTGTGTGGTCTTTTCCTTAGAGATGTTAAAGGCTACCGACTGAGACAACGAAAGCCTGATTGCACCCAGAGCCTATCGATCCAGTATGTCCCAAGTCTTGTTGTCCATATCATTTGGTTTGCTAGCCTTGCCGTCAAGAGGCAAATAGAGATCCTTTTGATATAGGTAGTCTTCAACTTGCATCTTCCAGAACCTGAAATTAGATCCATCAAACTTCTCAATTCGTATCTTCCCCTCTTCCGCCATTGCTCCCACTCAAGAAAAAACCCGACTCTGATATCAGTTGTTAGGACTTTGAGTACTAGAGAGCAATCTCACAACACAGAAAGAAAAAAATTGAGAAAAAATCACACACAGAACACACAGAGTTTTACGTGGAAAACCCTCTAGGGGAAGAAAACCCATGGCCGCTCACCAAACAAAATCCACTATTTCTCAAAGTCAGTTACAATATATTACAGAGAGATTTAATGTATAAATAAAATACAAAACCCACTAAAAGGGTGCGAAAAATGGATTAATCTGGACCGCACATCTTAATGGGTAATTTGACTAATTTGGGCTGTCGGATAAAGGATTTTCATGCAATTTGACTTCTCTGAATTAAAATTCTTCGTAGCCTCAGACACCACTCGCAGGGTGCTGCTGCCCCCCTACCACTGATGCGCGCAAAAGCGTATGCACAAAGTTTCAGTACAATAAGATGTACCTTTTAAACCTTTAACACGCGTTTGAGTTAAATTGCAAGTGCACAATTATATCAAAGTAGTATTTTAGGTATCGATCCACAGGGAGTACGATAAAACTTAGTTCAAACTTTAGTAATAAATTTCAGAAAATAAAATAAAGTAAAGTGCAATAAAAGTAAATTGGGGGGTTTGTTCTAACAATTCCTAAAGTTGGGTTCAATACCCAAAAGAAAGGAGTTTGAAATAATAATTGTAAATAAAAGTAAAAGAAGGGAATTGGTTTGCTTTCAAGATTTAGAGATCTAGGGGTCTTTGGTCTACAATTCCTTGCTAACTCTATTAATTCGGTATTTGTTTGAATTCATGTATGATTTGATGAGGTTTCTAACCTAATATGTTATTAAGGGTTACATTCGTAAATTAATAACATGCCTAGGTAACTCGAACTTCTCAATGAAGTTCCCCACCCTAGCTACCTAGACCTATAAGCTCTTGTTAGTCTCTCCTCTCCTCAAATATTGGTACTTCGCAATTAAGTCCATCATACCAATACCCGATTTGAATTGAGATGTCCTAATTAGGGTTTGACTTCACGATTAGGTTCTTCACCAAATTCCTAACCTTAATTTCTATATTTCCGGCTTAGATTAAATTGGTTACAATCTTAACCTAAACCTAAGGTATTTGCATTCATAATTTGGTACTATCCTATTGATCACAGTCAATTTTGATTCTTTCGAATTCAAAACGGGATACTACAATTCAAGTACTAATTATGTAATTAACACAAATTATTAAATCACAGAAATTAACATCAAATCTCATAAAACAATCATAATAAAAACAAATAACCGAATAAAATAGAATTAAACAAGTTCATGCATTGACCTAAACCCCTAGAGAGAGATCTACTCCCTCATGGAGAGATCCATTACAAAAATTGGCAAAAGTAAGAAGAAATGAAATAAAGAAATGATTACACCCTTTATTTGATCAAAGTCCTTAATCTTGCCGACTTCTTGCTCAGGAAACCCTTCTTCTCCTTGCTTGAAAGCTTTCCTTTTCTCTAGAATTTATCGCTAATAATTGTGTGTGTGTGTAGAGAGAGAATGAAAGAATCCGGAATGATGGATTTTGATCTTTGCGAAGAGATGATATCTAGAGAGGGATGTGAAATCCCCCCTTTTATAGCCAAGGATCATGTCCAATTAAGAGCCTAGGAAGTGGAGTTAGTGGGTGTTATATTTGGATTGTTTCCCAGGATTCCCTGTCCACATTTAACTGTAACACACGTCCATGAAGTACCAAAAATAGAACCCGTGTTGAAACTGTGTAAATTTGGCATTTCTGCGGCTCCAGTGCGGATGGCCGATCCGCACTGCGTGTGGTCTCATCCGCATTGGCTCTAAGTTTCCTTATTTAACTTGTGCAAATTAGTTGAATGCGGATGACAGTGCGGATGGCTGATCCGCACTGCGGGTGGATTCTGCTTTTCAAACATGTTCTGAAATCGGCTAAGTATTGAGTGCGGCTGGGCTCATCCGCACTGCGGGTGGAACTTCATCTGCACTAGGCTCGGGAAAATTCCTGCGCAGCGCTTGGATGTTGGAAATGCGACCAAGTCCTCAGTGCGGCTGGTCTGACCCGCACTGCGGGTGATTTGATCCGCACTGGTGGGTATTTTCGCCATTTTTCATCATTTCCTGCAATGAAAAGCCAAACAACCGTAGTAACTTGATTCTAGGTATATTTAAATCACTTTATATTAAAAATACAAGATATTTGGGGTTGTTTTTATAATAAAAACATAGATTAAATGTGTATATAATTTATGCTTATCAACCACCCCCGCATACTCCTAGAATCAGGCCCACATACATAACAAATGTTTCGTTGATTGATTGGTCAATTGCATAAATTATAAATTGCAGAATTGTCTCCTCAATTCAGTAGGCAGCTGAGTTGAAAGTAATTTTAATTTTATTCCATTTCTCCTTCCTCATATTATAATTGTTTATCCTTCTAATTGTGGCAGCTGAATACGTGATATGTAATGGCTGCAAAAGCCCTGACACAATCCTTTCCAAGGAAAACCGTTTGTTCTTCCTGCGCTGTGAGCAGGTAAAATTCTAGTTTCTTGAGTTAGAACCATATATGTCCTTTTCTTGGAGATCATAAAAAAATAGTAAAAGCATTATAAAAGAATGTAAAATTTGGTCTCTAAGTATATTTTCATATGGAGATCATATTTATTGGGTCAGATTGGATGTTTAAATTTTCAAAATAGGGATATGAATTCATAGCACAGGTTGATCGGATGTTTGAATTTGTCTATATGGATGGAGGCCTATGATGAGTAACTAATGATACTAGTTCCAATCTCTGAGGACATAAATAATACATTTGTAAAAATGCTAGATTGTATGAGTGTTAGTTTTTCATTAATTAGAACTACTGTGTTAATTTTCTATTATGTGATGTTTAATTTCATATCTTGGATGCATACTCTCTTTTTCTATTGTTTATAAATGCATTGCTATTTTTGGTCCTCTTTTGCATTAATATCAAAATCTTAAATACAAACAAGATGGTTCATGCAAAGTATTGTTCTTGTTCTTCTTCGCAAGGGATATGTTAAGGTAATATTAACATATTAGTGACATTTAGGGGATTGTCTTGTGTTTATTTGATCTGTTATGTTCTTCTATTACATCTCTGGACATGTTATGTTTGTTTGTTGGTTTCTTATAGATGGTTGCTACTAGCTGGATGATGTTCCTCTAGTTAGGTTATATTTGGATATTAGGTACTATGCACCTCTTTTCTATGAACTATGATGTTTCGTAATGATAGGTGATAATATCCGCTTTTGCCAAAAAAAAGGAAATTTGCACAAATTCCCTTGCAATTGAATTTGAATGATTAATGAAAAGAAGATGTGGCAAACACACCCAAAAGTTTTATGAAACCTGAATCCTCCTGTGCTTATATAGCTCTCACTCTTTCTTATTTGATATCCTTTTTTTGTTTACCTTTGCATCCATTTACTTCTTCTTGCTAGCTTGTTTATATATACTCATACAACTTTTGTTTCCTTCGGATATGTGCAGTGTGGTTCTTGTCGTACTGTCATGCCAATCAAGGCTGGATTTGTTGCACGTGTTGGGCCTCGCAAAGATAAGTTATAGTTACTATCCGAACTTCTAAAGTACCTGTTTTTCTAACTGTGAAATCAGGGTTTTGTTTGGGTTTGACTAAAATTTTGTTACTTATGTCGTTGCCATTGTGTTGAACTCTTTGTTAGGGAAAATCAATATATTGTAAATAGTATAATAAACTTTAGTAAACTTGTATGTTGTATATATGTAATTCTATAGGTATAGTAATATAGTATTGTATAGAAGCTTGTATAAGTGCTCATGTGAATGTTACCACATAGGATACAGTATATGTTAATTAAGACATTATATCTTTCTGATTAATTTTGAGAATTGGCATAGTTTTCTCATGGTATCAGACAATGCCATGGAACCTTCTAGGTTCCCCTAAATCGTATCTTCTTTCTTTGCCCATGGAATCTTTTTGTTTATCTTTTTTTTTTCTTTCTTATTTGTTTTTTCGTCTCTTAATTACTTTAGAATCCATCATTGGATCTAATACAACCAGTAAATCCCAGTAGAAAGCATATTGTCCCAAAATAAAATTGTGATATAAAATAATGTCGACAATAAATAGTAAAACAAAAAATATTGTTAGAATTTCATTAGATATGATATATATTATTTTATCTATGCACATGTAAAAATTATGTTTAACTTTGTTTTGATTATTATTAAGAACTTGAAAAAATACATTAATGTGAATAGTTAGTGGACATTGATTCTTTTATAAACAAAAACAAAAGTAATATTTTTATGTGCATGAGAAAGTAATGTATATCAGATTTAAGGGTTTTATTTTGACATATAAATTTTATAATTTTATTATTAAAAAATTGTTAAATATAAGGCATAATGAAGTTACATTTTAACCCTCTTTTTTATATCTCAATTTTTATACTATGCACATAGATGTCCTGATCTACCAATGGCTATAATTGAAAGATGAAAATTCAAATTTAATATCAGCCCTCCAATGAAATAATTTGTCTTCCTTTGGTTGCATGCATCTTTTTTTTTACTTGTCACACATACCGGTACATAATATGTTACAATTAAAATTAAATAGAGAACAAAATTGGACAAAAATCAATTTATTCATTTTCTTATTTCTCATCTCTAGCTATCTCCCATACCTTCATTCCTCATTTAAGAATCACGATAGATGATGTTTATTTTTAAGAATATCAAATGCTGACATCTTTTAAAAAGATATTATCAGCATTTGATATCTCCAAATTTAATACATTACTCAATTTAAACTATAGTAAATCTTTTTACAATTTTACTTCTTCAATTTTGATAAGATAATTATTTTTTAATTAATTCATATTGGTTCTTAGTTTTAGATGTTAATTATATGAAGAACAAATATTGAGGAGGAATTTTAGCAACATTAATTATAATTAGTGTCACAAAATGAAGCAACTAATTTATTAATACGATTTCACTTTCACTAAATTTTTTTTGTCCTTTTCACTATTGCCTATAGGATGTAGACATTTCCACAAGCCATTTGTCTTTTCTTTTTTTTTTCAAATCAAATCTCTTTACTTGCATCAAAGTTTGAAACTCAAATTGTAAATTAAACTCTTGATCTTCTTTATTTTATAATATGTTTCCATTGCAAAGCACGGGTACAATAATAGTATTATGTAAAGGAATTAAGATGCATATTCTGAATCACTTCAAGTGTTTCATGAATACTTCTTGTCAAGAGAGGTTTATCCCAAGTTCAACCCTATTTTTTTGTTATATGTTTGTATTGTACAAGTCTAAGCTCAGTACCTTCCAAACCAGCTTAGAGGACTAATGATATAGTTGATAATAGTCTCTCTTCGTTTTTAAATCTTCACATTTGGTGCTGGTATTAGTTTCTCTTGAACATAATTCAGAATCTGATTGCAACTTTGCTTCCTATATTTTGAATTTTTTTGGTTTACAATAATAATTATATATGAAGTTGTGGACCATGTAAAAAATGAAACTGGGAAAAAGATCAGTTATAGTGAATTGAGAAGAAAGTGAAATGATAAACTGAACAATTAATGATTATTAGAAAACAAATATGCACTGATTAATAATTCAATTAATAAAAATTGTGGGGTTTAAATTGCAAAACTTTAAAATACAGATGGTTATAGTAGTTGTTTTTGTTTAACCATTTGATGATGAAACTGAACAATTCTTTGATAGTATATGATAGCACAAAGACGGCTCTATGTACCAGATTATTATATAAAAAAAAATTGAACAATTGCATTCTTATTTGAACATAATCACAGACAATTTCATATAAATAATATCTTAACATTTTAAACATTTAACATATAAATAATATTTTAATATTTTAAACATTTAACAGGTTCAGTTATAATACCTTATTTTTTTTCTATCAAGAAATAACCCTCTTTTACCTATATTGAAATATAACCACACAATTAATTTTACAAAATTATTTAATTAACTACGACCTAATTTATTACATATCACATTTTGATTCAAACTCTAATTTCAGTTTTTCTTTAAAAAATCGCTCAAACATATTAGATATATTAGCAATAGACATATATATATATTTAATTTACAAATTAAAATAGGTGTAAAAAACTATTTAAATGCATATAATATAAGAGAATGTTATAATATTATGCACTACATTAATGCGCGTATGTTATATAAGTTGTTATTATTTGTTCTTTATTACTAAAAATATTTAAGATGTCCTATTAGTTTTTCAAAATTGTTAGTTGAAATAGTAACATGGAGCTCAAATTCGGCGAAATGTGTAATATAAGATTTAACTAATTTTGTTTCAAAATTGTTAGTTGGAATATCATATTTGATATCCACTAGTAACATGGAGCTCAAATTCGGTGAAATATGTAGTATAAGATTTAACTTACTTTGTTTTTATTTTAAGTTGATTAAAATGATTAGTTCCCTCTAATATCTCACTTAGTTAATAGTTATGAATAAAGACAGGTACCATTAATTTTAATAGTAAGTTATATGCAAGTTAATCTACTCACAATAACATCGTCAATTCATTTGCATGCTTTTACTTTTGAAATAATTAAGGTGAAAATTTAAATGAATATCTCGTACATTCCACCTCGGATCATGGTATTTATTTCTTACATAATTCTCTCCGTACCATAAAAACTTTTCTATTGATATTTATGTATTTGTTATCTTACTTTACTAGGCATTTTATAAACAACCAACCAGTATATATCGAGGTACAGAGAAAATCACTGAGTTAATTGAAGTAACTCTACCTCATAAATTAAGATAATAATTTATTTTTCCAATCTTGTAATGTGTGCTTCTAGTTTAGTGGTTAAAATTTTACTTTATGATTGTAGAGACTTGATTAAAATTCTAATGACAACACATTATGTATTTTACACATATTATGCAATTTACGATTCACCTCCATTCTAAAATTTCTAGTTTGAAAATAAAAAGTTTTAATTTGAACAACAATAATCATTTTTGTACCTATGCTACAGTTTTCTCACAGTACCCGCACTACAGTAACTGCATTTAGAGGAATAATGTAATATGGTTCCCACTAATTATATTGTGTCTACTAATTATTATTCTAAAAAGATATTGTATAGTCTCAACTAATTATTATTCTAAAATTTTAGCAACACCCTTTCAAAGTCTCGACACTAATTTCGCGTCAACATTTCTCTAACAAAAATAGTTTACCTCATAAAAATAAATATTTCAGTGCATAGATATAAATATTTGTGTTCTTTGAACTATATACTTTAAGATTTGACTATTAATATTAAAAAATAAAAATAAAAGTTATAGATCTAGAACGGTTGCGATTCCCACAAGCAATTATGGCAGTTTAGGTTCAGGTACAACATCAGAAATTTCGAAAAAAAAGGTGTAGGTACGATTATCTAAAAATAATTAATTTATCATTTACATTGTTTACTATATAGATATAAATACTTGTGTTATTTGAACTATATACTTCAAGATTTGACTACTAATATTTTAAAATAAAGTTACAGATATGGAATAGTTGCGGTCCCCACAAGCAATTATGACAGTTTAGATGCGGGTACGACATCAGAAATTTCAAAAAAAAGTGCGGGTATGATTATTTAAAAATAATTAATTTATCATTTACATTATTTACTATATAGATATCTCTCCTCCTTATTAAGGAGCTTAATGTCTAGATCCTTCAAGGGTCCTGATTTACTGTTTTTTTTCGGAAGGATACTCAGCCATTGAATTTTTAGATCGAACATAGACGAATTTTCAAAATTATGCGCTTCAACACTTAAGCATGCATTGGTCGCGCCGCATATGATCCTAGCGCCCGTATACCACGCTCCACACCCATGGACCACTCCTCTGAACCATGCACGGTGCCTGCGGACCGAGCCTGTGCACCGTGAACCCTTTTTTTCTGCTGAAGGCGGGATTCGAACCCAGTTGGATTCTGTTGGTGCCAAAATTCTTACCACTATACTAGAGTTCACATGTGTTATCTTGTAGATAAATATAATATTTAACTATTTTTCTCTACAAATTTGATTTAAATTATAATTATATAAATATCATATATAAAATAATAAATATATATATTAATAGCCGTATCGTATCCTTCATTTTTGAAAATTGCCGTATCGTATCAATATTATTATTGCTTTGAGATTTGTGCAGCACATATTTGAACGGTTGATTTTCAAAAGGGTCATGCAAATAATGAAATAATGAAACGCTTGATCTTCTTCATTTTATAATATTTTATAATGAAATAATATGTTTCTGTTGCAATGCACGGGTACGATGCTGGTAAATACTTGTGTTCTTTCGACTATATACTTCAAGATTTGACTATTAATATTAAAAAAAAAGTTACTGATCTAAAGTGCAGTTATGGCAGTTTGATCCTCACAAACAGTTATGACAGTTTAGGTGCGGGTACTGTGTGGGTAATGTAGCGCGGGTACTCATATCAGCTTCCTTTGAACAATTTCTTATAATTATTTAGCAAAATCATTTGACAAATATTTGTATGCTATTTGTATGCTAGACGTAATTAATTACTTGTAAATTTAGATATAATAAACAAATCTATTAAGCATAAACACTTCTGAATTGCAGTTAAGAGGTCAATACATGAGCTGCATGAATAATATTTCTATCCAAAAATAATAATAAGTCGGAAAAAGAAAGAAAGTATATCATTAATTAAATTATTTTTCTTTGCTATTTTAATTATATAATGTAAATAATATTACACAGTTTAAAATAATACAAAATTATACTATTTCAATGAACATAATTTTCACAAGCCAATTCGAATGGTATCATTCCTTGCACTATTCCTTGAAATAATAATAAAAATTCTGTTATTTAAATAAAGTGAGAGATCACTTTGACAATTATTTAGCTTGACAATATATTTCAAGTCAATGCAAGTAAACTTGAAAATTGAAAAATAAACTTATTTATAGATATATTATTGGACATATGAATTTGCTACTAATAATTTCATACAATTTAAATGTTGTTTGATCATTAAATTCATATTGTCGAAAAACTAAATCACCCAATGAATGATAAAACAAACAACAAGGCATCAATATAAATATATATATATAGAGTATGGCCTGGGTGCTATGGATAGCATAGGGGACTACGGTGCTACGGCTCAATATTTGAGTTTTAAAAATCCTAACGGATGATCCGAACTGTTCATCTTGTTCTCCGTATTAATATGTGTTTGGAGACCAAATTTTATATTTTTTGAAAAAAATTTATTATTTTTTTAGGTAGGTAGAAAATCAAATATCTTAATGGTGCAGAATTTTTTAGATCAAGTGACTTTCTACCTAGCTAAAAATATAGTAAAAAATTTCAAAAAATATAAAATTTGATGTCCAAACACATATTAATATGGAGAACAAGATGAATGGTTCAGATCGACCGTTTGGATTTTGAAAACTCAAATATTGAGCCATAACACGGTAGCCCTCTATGCTATCCATAGCACCCAAGCTTTACTCTATATATATATATATATATATATATATATATAAACAATTTCTAAGTTACAACAAATTACTACAACCATTTTCTACATTTTCAAAGTCCAAATTGTCCATCCAAACCGTTAGATGTGATATCTACTAAAAAATGTGCTTGGAGACCAAATTTTACATTTCTTATAATTTTTTTACTATTTATTAAGATGAGTACAAAATTCAATGGTCTGAATTTGACTAGTTTTTGTACCCATCTTAATAAATAGTAAAAAAATTCCAAAAAATGTAAAATTTGGTCTCCAAGCACATTTTATTGTAGAGATCACATTTAACGGTTTGCATCAATGATTTGAATTTTAAAAATGTAGAAAATAGTTGTGGTAACTTGTTGTAACTTGATCCCTCCTCTATATATATAGAGTAAGGCTACGCTACTTCACGAATTAAATGGGCTGTTTTAATTCACACTCATATCTCTAGTTTCAAAGTCCAAATAACCGATCCAAACCGTTAGATGTTTAATCTATATTAAAATGTGCTTGGAGACCAAATTTTATATTTTTTAGAATTTTTTTACTATTTATTAAAATGGTTTGAAAATCGCTGTTTTTTAATGGTGCAGAATTTTAATAAAAACAGCGATTTTCAAACCATCTTAATAAATAGTAAAAAAATTCTAAAAATATAAAATTTGGTCTCCAAGCACATTTTAATATAGATTAAACATCTAACGGTTTGGATCGGCTATTTGAACTTCGAAACTAGAGATACGAGCGCAAATCAAAACAACCCGTTTAATTCGCGAAGTAGCATAGTCTTACTCATGTGTGTGTGTGTGTGTGTTTGTAAGTTTTTTATACAAATCAAAATAAAATAGATATGTTGCATGTACATAGAGAAAATAATTTACATTATATTTTTAATGGCTTTTCTATTGACATTTGTGTTTCAAATTATAATTTTAAGTAAAAATAAAGACATAGTGAAAAATGAAAATAATAGAGGCATTGAATCAATATTTACTATTTATCTTTCCAATAGCAAACAGTACTTGTTTTAATTACATTATTTGTTTAATTATTTATTAAATCAAAGCAACAATCACTGTCATGAATATGCAAATAAAATAATCAAGATAATTTCATTGTTTTGTTACTCAAAATAATTAATTTATAAAAATTGCTAATTGAATTATTACATTTGATCTCCACTTGTTAGGAGTTCCGAATTCGGCCAAAGATGAAGTGTAAAATTGAACTCACTTTTGTTTCTCTAAGTTCATCAAAATTTAGTTCCCTCCGATGGATCTCTTAGTTAGTTAATAGTTATGAATAAAAATGGATATCATTAATTTAAATAGCAAGTTATTTTCTATATGCAAGTGAATCAACTCGTAAAAGTATCGTCAATTTATTTGCATACTTATACTTTGAGATAATTAAGGTGCAAAATTTTAGTGACAAAATCAGTTGATTTTAGTGTTATAGAATATTTTTTAGGAGCAAAAAATTGTATATATCACCCAAAAGCTCTTTATCATGCTTTTGTCTCTTTATCTAAATGATATTTTCATGATATTTCATATGATTACTATGCAACGAATATCAGCTCATGCACGCTTGAAAAGTGATCTTTCATCTGAGTCCAAACAACATCAATATATTTATCATCACAAATTATCCAATGCGGTAACTCAAATTTTGAGTTAAGATCTGGACCGTCCAATTGAGATCTGCACTAATATTAAAAGGTCCAATGCACTATAGGCGTGGGCTGAATTGGTCGGAATTATGATCGTAGAATTCAGAAATTAACTAAAACAGTATCCATGCCGGCATATACTAATTAGAATCCACTAAAGTAACTAAAATTTTGAGTTTGGACTCGACAGTCGTCTGATATGTTTTGATACGAATATAATTAAAAGAATCCCGTGCAATCCTCCTCGGGTTGCCTGATCATCCAACATCAAGTCATCAACTAATGATGAAAAAGAGGGGACTAATTTGAATAATAGTTGGAGTTGGTACAAGAAATCGACCACCATGCATCAACTCATGCTTAATTTTTAAATTCTAATTTTGTACTGTTAGTGTTTTATTTTATCTCGTGGGGAGAAATTTATTTTATTTATTCCTTTTTTGTAGTGTTAACAATTAAAATAAAAGGTGTAAATACATTTGTATTATTTGTCAACATTTTGTGATATTATGGTTCTACTCTATTTTTTTTGTTTTTTATTTGTATTGTAAGTCTTAACTCAGTACCTTTAAAACCAGCTAATAAGAGGAGTCGATTGACAATATAGTTTCCAATAGTTTAAATTTTTTTTTTTTTTTTAAATCTTCACATTTGGTGCTGGTATTAATTTCTCCTTAACATAATTCAAAATCTGATTGCAACTTTGCTTCCTATATTTACAATTTTTTGTTTTACGATAATAATTATATATAGAAGTTGTGGAATATGTAGAAGATGAAACTGGGAAAAAAATAAGTTCTGGTGAATTGAGAAGAAAGTGAAATGATAAACTGAACAATTAATGATTATCACAAAACAAATATGCACTGATTATTAATTTGATTACTAAAAATTGTGGGGTTTAAATTGCAAAACTTTGGATACAAATATGGTTTGTTGTTGGTTTGGTTATTTTATGTTTATTTTTTGTTTAATCATTTGAAATTATAAAACTGAACAATTCTTTAATTTTGTTTTTTTTTTTTGAAAGTGCTCGGCAGTATAAAAGGTAACATACATCACACCCAAATAAACAGCAAATACAGGTCCTTTCTACCCTCACTCTTTACAGTTCTATTCCTACAGTACCATGCCGTATCACGGAAAAGCTTTGCTGTTAATTGGTGCGCCCTATAGAAGCCTATTTATACATTCAACTACCTGATACAATTAAGCCATAATTGACTTTCTACTATAACATCATTTGCTAACATCTGAGGTGGCTTTAAACCTTCTCCAAAAATTACTCTGTTGCGTTGCTTCCATAGCAACCAACAAGTTGCACCCAACCTGGCTTCCCATAACTTTTTATTCCTTCTATTATTACTGCAGCCATACCGCTATATGCATCTCAGTTCAGATTGGTGCCAAATTTGCTCAATTGACATTGCTTGTCCCATAAGCGTTTGTCCTGTCAAAATAGACAAGGATATCCAATCAGCAGTTGGATAAGGGCATAAGAAAAACTAAGTGTAGGCAAGACTCCATTGGGCAGTTATTACAAAGGACACATCCCAGTTCAACATAGATCCTACGTCTGATCATCGTGTCATGTGTCAAAATTTTATTTTGTAGAATGAGGTTGAGGAAAATTTTTACTGACGTCTATGGTAGAGGGTATTTCTAGATTTTTGAGAACCCACATTCAATTCTTCCACCGCCAATCAGCACTTCATACACGGATTTAGATGAATATCTCCCATTGCCAGTCCATCTCCATCTTAACTCGTCCCTGCAAAAGAGAAAAGTTAGCGAAATACCTCAATGTCTGGGCCAGTGACTGCATAATAGGGGCTGCATCTCTCAGTGAACAGTTTGGCAATACCGGTCTGGAATTTGTGTCCCGCAAGTCTGCCAAGGGTTGTCCATTCCACGAGTCAAACCAGAACGATCGAGATTGACATTCCATATCTGATTATCCACTCTGTACTCCAATGAAAAATGTGTTTTATTTTCATTAATTGCCTCCAAAAAAAAGATCCATTAACCGCCCAAAGTCGCAGACCATCTGGGTATGTGCCCGTCCATCTTATTTTTTGTTGCCACCTCTGTCCAGAGTGAGTCTGGTTCGCTATATAGTCTCCACCATCACCTTAGAAGAAGCGAAATGTTTCGCAATTCTAAGTCAGCGACTCCCAAACCTCCCCATTTGGTCGGTACACACACTACCTCCCAGTTTAGCAATGATATACCACTTGAATTCCCATCAGATTTGCCCCATAAAAATTCCCTTCTGATTTTATCAATTATTTTTAAAACCCATTTTGGAAATCTGAAGCATGCTATAAAGTATATAGGTATTGCGGATAGAACCGAGTTGACTAGTTGCAACCGACCCCCTCTCGAAATTAATTTTTCCTTTCCAACCTTCTCTCTAATCTTTCAATTAAAGGCATAAACTGAGGCCTTCCTGGATTGGTGATCATGAGAGGCATACCTAAATACTGTACCGGGAAATTGACTTGCTTACAAGATAGTAACTGTGTCACTAAATCAAGGTTATTTGTGTGAACATTAATGGGGACAAAACTACTCTTCACATAATTAATCTTTAACCCTGATGCAGCTGTGAACAATCGGAGAACTAATTTGAGAGTGACAAGGGTCTTGAGATCAGTTCCTGCGATTATTGCCGAATCATCGGTGTATTGCATAGCAATAATTGAGTCTGTTAATCTGTTTGATATTGGGGAGTTAATCATGCCATTTTCAATCCAAATCATCTGTTGTAGAACATCTACCACTAGATTGAATAGTATGGGCAACAAGGGATCACCCTGTCGCAACCCCTGCCTGTGAGGGAAAGAGTTAGATTTTTCGCCATTTATGACCACACATGATGATGAGGTGTGCAGCATGCTAGAAATCCATGTTACCCATCTTGCCAAAAACCCTCTAGCTTGAAGAACTGACATCAAAAAATCCCAATTTACCGAATCGAAGGCTTTGGCGAAATCAATTTTTACAAACATAGCGGTTGAGTACCGGAAGCAATATGTTGCAGGATTTCTCTAGTGGCAATGAAATTCTCTGAAATTTGTCTACCTCTGACGAATGCCATTTGGCTTGGCGATATTAGTTCCGGCAAGAAGGCCCTTAGACGGTCCGCAAGAATTTGGAGATAAGTTTCGGAATCAGATTTAGCACACTAATCAGTCTAAATTGATCAACTCTATTAGCCGAATCTGTTTTTGGGATCATGATCAAATGAGCAGGGTTTAGTTGCTGCAAATCTATGGAATGGTCATAGAAGCCCTGTAGTATGGGTATGACCACATCTCTTATATATATCTGGCCATCCAGCCTTGACGTTTTGTGTTTAGCAAGTCAACGAACAGCTCGGTCAATTTCGCCCACTGTAAACAGGTCCTGTAGGGATTGCAGATCCCCATTAGGAGTATAGACTTGAGTCGGGTCAAAGTGAATAGTCTCTAAATTGCTCCCTAGCACAGATTGCATGTGTTCAAAGAACAAGTTCTGAATTTGTGCTTGGTCAGTGACTTGTACCCCTTCGTTGTCTATCGATGTCACTAATTGTTTCCTCAAATGGGTTTAAGCATACGCATGAAAAAAGCGTGTGTTTTGGTCTCCTTCCCTCAACCACTTACAACACGATCTCTGCTTCCACTTAGATTCAATTATATTCGAGAGTTCATAACTCATAAGCCTTTTCTTGAACTTTGTTTCTAAATCTGAACTCATAGGGGTATCAACTGTCTATGTTCCTCAATTTGATCAAAGAACAAAATTACCTTTTTGCACCATATTAGTTGAGTTTTAATCTTGCTAAAATTCGCCGCCATGCCATAACCTCAGCTGCCTGTGCATAAACTTTGTTTTTTCTACAAATGATATCACTTCTTGTCCCTATTGTACTGTGTTGTTATGCTGCCATATCTCCTTTATGATCTCATTTGCTTGGGGATGCTTGAGCCAGAACAGTTCAAGCCGATTAGGCTTTCTTTTGGTTTGTAGGTTATTGCATGTTAGCAACAGTGGAAGATGGTCAGAAACCGTCATCTCTAAAGCTTCAAGTGTTACAACTGAGAACAAAACTGACCATTGAGGAGATAAGAAAACTGTCTAATTTTGAGAAAGTTGGTGACGGGGTTTTGCTCTACCAAGTGTAGTTGCGGTTTCTTAATGGCATATCCATTAAGCTTAGATCCCGGATCAGATCATTAAATGCACACATCAAATTTAATCCCCTCATATTGCTTGACCTGTCTATAAGCCAACAAACCATATTAAAATCTCTTCCAATAATCCACGGGTGTTCAATTATTGTAGATAGCTCCTTTAATTCCTCTAGAAAGCAGAGTTTCTGATTTTCTGACTGAGGGCCGTACACATTTGAAACAACAAATAACATGCCCGAATTGCACTGTTTTAGTACAGCCGAAACTGTATGCCTTGTTGACCAGCAATTGACAAGTTCATAACCTCTTTTCCAAGCTAACAAACACCCCCCAGCTGAATTAATTGCTTGAGTCTTGACACAGTTTCTTATAAAGAAAGAAGGCAAGAGCCGAGCAACATAATTCAAATCAATTTCATTTCACTTTGTCTTTTGAAAAATACACACATCACACCTTGTTGAGAGTAAGATATTGTACACCTTGTTGAACAATTCTTTAATTGTTGCACAAATACAACTCTCTCTCTCTCTACCAGGATTTTATCGGAAAATAAGAAATTGAACAAATGCATTCTTATTTGAACATGCAATCTGATAGAACTTCAAACGAGTAAACAATTATATATCATATAAATAACATCTTAACATTTTAAGCATTTAACACATTCAGTTATAATACCATTTCTTTTAATACAAAAAATAGTTACACATTTACCTATACCAAAATATAACCACACAATTAATTTTACAAAATAACATAATTAACTACGGCCTAATTATTTGCTGCATGTCACAATTTAATTAAAACTCTAATTTCAATTTTTCTTATTAAAAGTCGGTCAAAACAGATTAAAATATATTAGTAGATCAGATTTATAAATTAATTGTAAAAATTAAAATGGGTGTCAAACACTAATTAAATGTATGTTTTATTTGATTATTTTTTTCATTTGTATGTTTTATTTTCATTTAAATATATTTTTTCTTAATTTTGTATGAATGTCAAATAAAAAAGTCTTTTCCATCACTAGGGTAGAATACTAATTTGTACTATTTTTGAAATTTTTTTACTATTTTATATGATTTATAAAAGATGGCAAAAAATAGTCTAAAATATGTAGATCAACTTAAGTGGTTTAGATAGACTATTTTAATTTTGAAAATAAAAATAAGAATGTGAGACATAGATGATGCAAAAATGAAATGAGATATTTGAATCATATATATGTATGTACTCTGTTGCTAGTACATAATTGAAGCAAATGTATTACATAGAGAAATAATTGAAAAGACCAATGTATACATAATTGAAGCAATGTATACTATTTATTAAGTCATTTTGAAAATCACTGATCCAACTGTGGCTGTTGATTTTACTCTTTTGTTAAGTCACTGTTGGATCAGCGATTTTCAAAGTGGCTTAATAAATAGTAAAAAGTTTAGAAAAATGTAAAATTTTGTCTCCAAGCACATTTTAATATAGAGATCAACTTGAACGGTTCGGATCAACATTTTGAACTTTGAAAATTAAAAAACAAATTGGTAGCACCGAAGTTCAGGAACTAGACCGCTTTGATCTTAGCCAACATCTAATATACGGAGAAACATAATAAAAGCAAACCACTGAATTCTTACAAAAAGAAATGTATATAATGGATAAATACTCAGGAAAACCACAGAGTACAGTAATATTAGATCAACAGTAAATCACGTGTTGAGGCTATACCTAATAATGCTAAAATGTTATGACTCTGTTAAGGTGGCAAGGCTTCAATTAGGATCGGATATATAATTTTTTTTAATGTCTCTATGTAGATAAAAATGAATAGCATCATTTTTTAATTTCTTATCAGAAAACTAAAAAAGATGTATTATGTACCGGTCTGATGAGCTAAAGGCACTTGTATAAAAATTAATAGCATCATTTTAAATTTTCCCTAGCAACAATTTTAAGGAACCTAGATACAAATCAGGGAAGGTTTTTAGGATGGATTATATATAGGAAGATTAAAGACCAATAAGATAGGCATTAATTAACCTTTTAATTTTAAAATTTTATTTTAAAGTCCACTATTAATAATCAAATATTTTTTGACAATCACTGGTGCTCATGAACATTTTTTTGAGGAAAAATAAGGATCTAGTCCTTATTTGTTTTATTGATCATAAAGAGGTTTCAACATGAAACCGATTACAAAAGCTCGATGTCATTCAACTTCGTTGAATATAAAGAAAACCAAATGAAAAACAGAAATAAAAACAGAAGAACCACAAAATAAGACATAAAAAGGAAAAATAAAATTGACTAAAACCAGGGTTGAAACTGTAAAAATTGCAAGACTTCTTGTCAGTGAGTAGAGATGCCTTGTTTTTCAATTTTGCATCGTTCTTCTATGAATACAGCATACCTTGCTGCACCCAATTTCACAAAACTTCCTTCTTCCATTGTCATATCAGTAGTCAAATTTTGTACCGGTCTTTGTACCAGTAACCGAATTGTGTACCAGTATCCCTGATCTCATACCAGTATCCCATTTTCCTCTTGAAATCTCCACTGTCCTCCCTCAATTAATGAAGAAATCTCCATTGATCTTGCTCCTCTTCCATTAGCTCTTGTACCCCTAATGTAGAAACCGCCATTGCTCCTGAACCTCTTCAACTAGCTCATGTACTTCTTTAATCTGATCTCTAAAGATTCTAGCACATCGCTCTCTCCAACAAATGAACATAGCTAATAGAAGGACCTCTTTAGATTTAACCTCTCTATGTTCTTTTACCACCCATTTATGTGTGCAATCTTCATCAAATTCATTTCGCCAATTTCTTACTGGTAATTGAAATATACCAGTAAGAACTGTATAAACAGTCAATGAGAAAGTACACTCAGAGAATAAGTTTTTGATTATTTCCTCATTAGTTCTACAGAGTACACACATACTCGATAGACTCCATCCTCTTTTTTTCAAATTTTCCGCCGTCAAGATTTTTTCATGGTAAGTTAACCAAGCAAATACCTTCATCCTTGGAGGCACCTTCATTTTCCAAACCTTTTGTATCCGACTTGCATTATGAGCATCTCCTTTCAAACCTCTATACATTGATCTCACGGAGAACTCCTTTGTTGTTGTCAAAGTCCATTGTACTTCATCTAGTGCTCCTGATAATGGTGGCTGGTTTCTTAAAATGTTATGTAGCTGTTGCAATTGTGCTAGTAGCTCTCTTTGATGTACCATTGCCCTTATGATATATAAATTTTCAAAATTTTGGTGGTATGCCTGTTGTACTGTCACATTTTTATCCACTGCTGCTTCAAACATAATAGGAAATCTTGTATTGAGGAAGCCATGTCCCCAATTATTATCCCAGAACCGTGTTCTTGTGCCATCTCCTACTATCCTTATCATGAATTTTTCACAATCAGCTTGTGCAGTTTTTAAAGTTTGATTGAAGAGCTTGCAATTAGGCACATCTGTTAGTCTTTCCATCTCAAAAAAACATATGAACACAGATTTCCATAACCTTGCATCCGGTTTTGCCCAATACCAACACCACTTGGCTAGAAGAGCCTGATTGAAACTTTTTAAGTACATTATCCCCAAGCCAGCCGTTTCCTTTGGCATGCACACTAAATCCCAATTAGCTAGTGGTATCCCTCTTTTAAGAATATTAAAATTTCTTTTAAGAGGTCAATTAAAATTCTCTATGCCTTAAATTGATAATTGAATTTGATTACATTCTCTTAAGAGTTTTTGCACTTTTGATTGGTAGGAATCATATTACTCCACCACCTCTCTATTAGAAAAGGTCAGTAATATCCTAATTTTTTTTCCAATATTATTAACAAAATCCTCCATATCGATCACCAAAACAAAAATTCAAATATTTATGTCAGTCTACTTGAGTAGAACTATGGTGTTCTTAAACTCACCAATTTTTTTGCTGATTTGGACTTCAAATGACGAATTGAAACCGTTAAAACCAATTTATATTTATAATGCATTTATATGCAAAATTTATAAATTTTGGAATTAGTTTAGTACAAAGTCACCTGATTTAAAAATTCTACAAAATTTGTTGAAGGAAAATTTTTAGAGGAAAATATTAAGATCTCTATAAAATAAAAATAAAAAACTGTAGCTGACCGCGTGCGCGCCCTGCTCAGGAGCAGTTTGGTCAAAAAAAAAAAAAAATTGACCGCTCCAACACGGGACAGTTTGATAGAAAAACCTGATCACCCCACGTTTGAGCGGTCAGGGTAGGTTTAAAAGAGGGCATTTAATATTTTCTTTATTTTTTAGAGTATTAATACAAAAATCAGTCTCCTCTACATATATTCATCCAGAACAACTGAAATGTTAATTGCCTGCCTTGCAGTATCCACTAAATAGTGCATTTTTGTTAATATGAACTCTTTAATCTGCAATGTATTTTAATTTTTTTGGGGGCAAAAAATGTATAGATGAAATGAATTATTGTTGGACCCACCTGAGAACTGCATTATTGATTTGTTGGTACTCTTTCCATGTTTCCTTTTTTCTTTTTCATTCTTGATAAAAAAAAAGTAGGATGAGACATGTCGATAGTTCTGGACCCACCTCAATAATTCTATAATTAATACATAAAAATAACATAACATATATCACTTATTCCACACGACAAATTACCATGTAGTAATTTTTGAGAAATTACTTGTTGATATAATTATATTTAGACATGGAAGGACAATTGATTCCATGTCTTGTTACCTAACATATATGTATGGCCCAGTTTGTCCCTGTGCTTTACAAATTTATCTTCCTTCTTATTATTAAGTGAAGTAGGTGCACTAGATAGGCATTTTATAAGAAGAAAACAGATTATTCGAATTGTTTTGTATCTTTTATTTTCCACATGACAAAGTAAATAGGGAAGATTCAGAATAAAAAAAGAAAAGGAAACAATGCTTTTTTGTTTTTATGTTCGTTTTAATCTGTTTTTCTATGATTAAGCAATAGTATAATGTTTTTTGAGAAAAAATGTAACAAAAAAGTGATAGCTCAAAAGAAAATTTTCTTAAATTTGTAGATATAATTTTTAGTGGTCTTTATCTCCGTTTTGTATATATACTAAGAGCTCCTTTGCTGAGTGCTGAAATGAAATTCAAATAAATTGTGAAAAAACCTTCTGCAGTATCACTGTTTTTGTGTTAAATTTCCCACAAAAATTTGAAAAAACAATATGAACAATAATTTGCTATTTTTCTTCACTAACCTACATAATTTTCAGTTGTACAATTCATATGGCGAATGGGTATTGTGTTTGTATCAGAACTAATGTTTTATTGCTCTATTTTTAGTGGTCTCTGATCTGTGGATCATTTGTACTTACTTTGTTTGATGTTTCACATTCTGAGCTTGTCACGTGTAACATTTTAGGTGAGCTATCAGTGAACTGGATTATTGGTTGTCCTTTGCTTTTTCATCTTTTTGCCTTTTTCTTTTTCATTTTTATATTTTGATAACTATCTCCATATATAAACGCACTCATTCAACACACCAAAGTTTTAACCAGAATAATGTAATATTTTTTAAATAATCATGAATAACACTGAATTTCAAAAATTTCAAAGAAATAGTAAATAATTTCCAAAAAATGTAAAATTTGATCTCCAAAATACATTCAATGTTAATTTTTGTAATTATGTATTAATGTTAAATCCCAAGAAGAAGGTCCCACTAGTTCATCATTTTCTATGATGAATAATTGTATATTAAATTATGTTGTGTTTTTCATGAGACTTTATTATATCACTATTTTCTAGGTTTGACTATTTATATTTTCATGTCATTTTAATTATATTAGAATTTCCAAGAGATAGTCATTACGTGTTGTTAGTTTCTAAGTTGAATTTTTATTTTTTCTATGTTATTTATTATATGATGGATCGGTGTATTAGAAGAAGATATGGTATGTCATCTTCTTCTTTAAGGCTTTTATAATATATGAATGCTTCTTATATTCTCTCTTGTGATTTCTCTCTTCTTGTCTTAATTTTCTTCCTAAATTGTTCAACATCTCTCTAAACAAAACAAAACCTGTACACGCGGAGTAAAGTTTTAGAACATGCTAGCGTCGCCAAATTTTATATTTTTTTTAAATCAATTTACTAAATTTTAAAATAGATACAAAATCAGTGTTTATTTACTAGTTAAAAACAAACTTTCCTCTTTACATTAGAGAGAATGAATATTAATTCTCAAACCATTGCAAAGAAATTTATAAACATGTAATCAATTTATCTTATAACATTATGTTGTCGAGACAGCTTATAATAATAAGCTCAATTTTTTTCTCTTTCTTTTGTCATGTTTGGAACTGATTATATTTTTAAAATATAGGCGGAGTTAAAAACTTTATAAACATTTTTTTTATCAAAATATTATTGATACAACGTTACAAATTTATACAAATACAAGATTATTTGGTACTTTTCCTAAACAGTTACCCTTTGTTTAATTTAGTTTGTTTCAATTTATTTAAATTTTAACTGAAAAAACTATATTTACAGAAAAATAAAGACTTCGACTCACAAAAGATCGCCACATATCATCTAATTTCTTTTTCAGGTTTACCTTCTTTTTCCCGAATTTGAAATAATAATAAAAACTATGTAACATTATACATATGAAGTGAGAAAAACAAGGGTGATATGTTCAAAGAAAGAAAACGAGGGGTAACAATATCAAATTTTAAAAGAAAATTTTATAATATCAGCGATACCACTGAAAATTTTATAAATCTTATTCTCTTAGAAAAAGCAAAGGGAGATAATTTTTTTTTTAAAAAAAAGTTCTTTGGTTAGTTTTTAAAAGTTCAAAGCAAAGGGAGAATAATACACAGTGCATTATTTTCTCCCAAAAATTCTGTGAGCTGGTAATCATGGAGAATAAAGAAGAAGAGGTTCATGAGGTGAGATTTCACAAATTTCTACCTCCATCTTTTGTTTGATTCAATCCGAATCAATAAATCATCCCATATTTCATTGACTTTTGGTTAATAATTTCGCCTTACAGTGAGACAGTGATACCACTGGTATGGTACCTAAGTTGTTTGTCTTATTTTTGTATAAAGCTTGTACCTTTTGACCCAACAAAGAAGAAGAAAAAAAAAAGTGGTGATCCAAGACACAACCGAAGAGGCCGAGAAACCTGCTGAGAAATCTGAAGAACTGCCTGGTACATATGATTTTTTTTTTTATTTTAGATTTTTTTTATTAAGGCAGGACAGCATTATTTTTTCATGCCAAAATCACAAAATGTCTCATATACCATTTGGAATTTATGGAGTATATCCTTGTTTGCTCCTTCCTTTTGAAATTGCCAAAACTAATCATGCTTTCTAACTTAAATTTGAGTATCTTTTTGGATGATTATATGTAATACGTGGTAGTTTTATACTGTATGCAAAAGTTTTCCCTTCAACTTAGTATGTACAATTTGTAAAGTGATGATTTATTTCTTCTTCTTTTCGTTTGATCTGTGCAACAGCCGGAGATGGAGCTGAAGTAACCTTTTTTGGGATGAAAAAGAAGAAGAAGAAACAGGTAGAAACATTTATAATTTTTCAACTAATACTATTACTGGGTTATTTTCATACCAGAGCGATGCACTGGTACTGAGACTGTACTGCTGCATGTGCTTTCTTGCTTGGTATTAAATCTTGAGCTATGTTTACCTTTCTTTATTGTAAAGGGTAGAATCAAATTTGTTTTAATTTGATATTTCAGGTTGACACGACTTTCATTAATGACGAAGAAGAAAACTTAAGTTAGTCCGTTATGTTGATTTCCGAATTTACTAGTTAGTTAAGGAACTAAAAAGATGTTTCAGTTGTCGATCTCTTGGCATCCAGGCAGGGGCGGAACAGGAAAATTGAGATGAGGGGATGGATAGATAAGTGTTCTGCAAATTTACTTTATGAGGGAACGGGAAATAGTATAATTTTTTATACAAATAAAGTTTTTAAGGACAAAACTGAAAAAATTACATTAAAGGGGGTGATGTACTGATCATTATTGTCAAGTATGTGCAAACATTTTATTGTAGTTGTTAACTGTACTGGTTGACGTTTTCATGCGTTTGACCAAAATGGGAATGTATATTATCTTAAAATTTAATATGCAATAGTTAATTGTGTTAATTCCTTTGAAAATGAATTTGGAAAAGATGAGGAAGGAGAAGGAATTTTGCTAGGAGGCCCCTCCTATCCTTGGGAGGGATCTGATCAGGACTATACTTATGACGAGGTATTTATACCTTTACGGTTGTTTACTATATATAAATCTCTATAATAACCTTTATTTTGAAATTAACTCTTGAAAGAGAATATTGTATTACCATCTTGTTACATGCAAAGTAGATCGAACTACATGAATTGATTTTATTCTTTATAACCAAAATAAAGTTGACATGCATGTGTGTTTGTTCTTTCTATGTGACTTAAATTAAACAGCTCTTAAGTAGAGTTTTTAACAAACTGAGAGAGAACAATCCAGATATGGCTGGAGACCGGCATAGGACTTTCATGCTCTGGCCAAAGGTCCTCAGAGAGGGTACCAAAAGGAGTGCTTTTGTGAATTTTATGGACCATTGCATGATGCAAGTCCCTTGTTCTCTCTTATTAGTTACAAGATTTTGTGTTATATTTTTTCTTTCTGCATATGAAGAATCATTTTCAAAGTTATTTCTTTTGCACCTAGATATATGTGAAATGTCTTTTCAAAGTTAATACCTCATTCCACTGATAATTAGGATTCCAACTTTAATTTAGAATGGGTAGGAAATTTGTTTGTTGGTACTCTGTAAGATATGATAGTAAGGCTTTTTATCTTTTGCATGTGAATGCAGGATGCATAGACAACCAGAGCATGTAATGGCATTTTTACTTACTGAATTGGGAACAAGTGGTTCCCTTGATGGACGGCAGAGGCTTGTTGTCAAGGGTCGTTTCCCCTCAAAAAATTTCGGGAGTATCCTCCGCAAATACAGAAGTAAGTTTAACTTCACTAAGTTCAATCTGCAGCTTAATATAATATTTAATGCAGTAACTTTCTGGTGTTGGCACAGTGATATACCAGTCAGTTATACACCTTTGCATTAATGTAATGATGGTCTCATGCATTTTTCATATCAACTGAATCAAATTGGTTATTTACTAATAATATTGGATTCATCATAATCAGCTTTCTTGATTTTAGTTTGATTGTATGATAGGAAAAATGAACAAAAGTTTGTTAATTTCAGAGGCAGCTTTCACAATATTTAGTGAAAGATACCAAATCACCTTTTCCTCCACCATAATGCAAAGGTTCAGCATTAGCTGCAAAATATCTCAAGTATATATATGTTATTTGCAAATGCAAGAAGCTTGCAATGTTTATTGCTAGTTAAAATTTGCAGTTTTCCTTAATAAAAGGAAATTAAATGTGAATTTATTAATTCTAGAGAAGACTGGTGACTGTTGTGTACTCAAGCATTCGAAGGTGCAACATATACATCTTTTCCTTTTACTGTTGAAATTGTTGGGAGTTCAGATTTTTTTTTGAAAGAGGAAGGGAGTTCAGTTGATCGACTGCTCAATTGCATAAATTATAAATTACAGAATTGTCTCCTCAATTCAGTAGGCAGCTGAGTTCAAAGTAATTTTGATTTTATTCTATTTTTCCTTCCTCATATTATAATTATTTGTCCTTTTTTTTTTTTTTTTGAAAACTTGATAGTAACTATCAAGGTTCGTGAGGAGGAATCGAACTCTCGACCTTTGGATATAACAACTCTAGGACATTTTTCTAACCAATTGTGCTACCTCCCCTTTCTCAAGTTTTATGAAACCTGAATCCTCCTGCGCTTGTATACTTCTCTCTCTTTATTATTTGATAACCTTTATTGTTTACCTTTGCAATTAACCATTTACTTCTTGTTGCTTGCTTGTTTATTTATTCATACAACTTTTGTTTCCTTTTGATATGTGCAGTGTGGTTCTTCTCGTACTGTCATGCCAATCAAGGCTGGATTTGTTGCACAAATTAGCAATAAATTAGCAATAGTTATCCAACTATCCGAACTTGTAAAGTACCTGTGTTTTTCTAAGTGTGAAATCGGGGTTTTGTTTGGGATTGATTACAATTTTGTTACTATTGTGTCGTTGCCATTGTGTTGAACTCTTTGTTAGGGAAAATCAATATATTGTAAATAGTATAATAAATTTAGTAAACTTGTATGTTGTATGTAATTCTATAGGTATAGTAATATAGTATTGTATAGAAGCTTGTATAATTGCTCATGTGAATGTTACCAGATAGGATACAGTATATGTTAATTAAGACATTATAACTTTCTGATTGATTTTGGGAATTGGCATAGTTTTCTCATGATACTTTCTTTACCCACGGAACCTTTTTGTTTATTTTTTATTTTTGGTTTGTTTTTCTTTCTCTTAATTACTTTAGAATCCATGATTGGATCTAATACTACCAGTAAATTCCAGTAGAAGACATATTGTTCCAAATATAAAATTGTGATATAAAATAATGTCGATAATAAATAGTAAAAAAACAATTTTGTTAGAATTTCATTAGATATGATATATATTATTTTATTTATGCAAATGTAAAAATTATATTTAACTTTGTTTTGATTATTATTAAGAACTTGAAAAAATACATTAATGTGAATAGTTAGTGAACATTAATTCTTTATAAACAAAAACAAAAAGTGATACTTTTGGATATATATTATTTTATTTATGCAAATGTAAAAATTATATTTAACTTTGTTTTGATTATTATTAAGAACTTGAAAAAATACATTAATGTGAATAGTTAGTGGACATTATTTCCTTTATAAACAAAAACAAAAAGTGATACTTTTGTGTGCATGTAGAGAAAAAATGTATATCACATTTAAGAGTTATTTTGGCATATAAATTTTATAATTTTATTATTACAAAATTGTTAAATATAAGGCATAATGAAGTTACATTTTAACCCTCTTTTTTATATCTCTATATCTCTATTTCTCTATTCTTATATTATGCACATAGATGTCCTGATCCACCAACAATTATGATCGAACGATGAAATTTCAGATTTAATATCATCCCTTCAATCAAATAATGTCTTCTTTTGATTAAACGCATCTTTTTTTACATGTATAAGTCTAAATTTTGTTATAAACATACTCACTACACATACTGCTACATAATGTGTTACAAGTAAAATTAAATAGAGAACAAAATTGGAGAGAAATCAATTTATTCATTTCCTTATTTCTCCTCTCCAGCTATCTCCCATACCTTATTTCCTTATTTAAGAATCATGAGAGATTATCAATTTATTTTTAAGAATATCAAATGCTGACATCTTTTAAAAATATTTTATCAACATTTGATATCTTATCAAATTATTTTATATCTCTAAATTTAATACATTACTCAATTTAAGTTATAGTACATCTTTTTACAATTTTACTTCTTCAATTTTTGATACGATATTTTTTTTTAATTGGTATGTTTAGATTCGCTCTTAGTTTTAGTTGTTAATTATGTGAAAAACATATATTGAGGAGGAATTTTAGTAACATTAACTATAATTAGTGCCATAAAATAGAGCAACTAATTTATTAATACGATTTCACTTTCATTAAATAACTTTTGTCCTTTTGACTATTGCCTATGAGATGTATATATTTCTACAAGTCATTTGTATTATTTTTTTTTATCAAATCTCTTTATTTGCATCCAAGTTTGAAACTCAAAATCAAATTTTTTTATCTTCTTTATTTGATAATATGTTTCCATTGCAAAGCACACGTAGGATAATAATATTATGTAAAGGAATTAAGATGCATATTCTGCATCACTTCAAGTGTTTCATGAATACTTCTCTTATCCCAAGTTCAACTCTATTTTTTTTTGCTATATATTTGTATTGTACAAGTCTAAGCTCAGTACCTTCCAAACCAGCTCAGAGGACTGACGGTATAGTTGATAATAGTATCTCTTTCTTTTTTAAATCTTCACATTTGCTGCTGGTATATATTAGTTTCTCTTGAAAATAATTCAAAATTTAACTGCAAATTTGCTTCCTATATTTTGAATTTTTTGCTTTACAATAACTAGTTAAGGGCCCACACGTTGTCGTGGTATTGAAAATCTATTTTGATTATTATTTTTTAAATGTGATATTTGTATTATAATGGATTTGTTAAATTTAATTATATGATTGTGAAATTATTTTTATGTGTAATATTTTTCTCTCACTTCTCTCCTTATAGTTAATCGTCACACAAAGTCATGGTGCATAAAATTAAGTATGTGTATGATAGAGTTGATTGCTTCTCTAAACATTGAAAATCAATTATCTAAAAATTAAATGTATTTAATGCTTATGGAAGGTGGGATCCGCGTATCCTTGGGTGATAGATGTATTAACTGCACAAATCAAATAAAGATGATTTTTTTTTTTTTTTTAAATTACATGGCAGAGACTTCCAGATAGAAATCAGATCAAAATGTTGGAGTTCAAATTGTGAAGATAGGGATGTGGGTCATCCTGACAAGTCTGTATGAATTAGCGAAGAAGTAATGACAATAAACTCTCCTTGATGGGGCGTGAAACTCGATAATTTCTTAATTTTATACTGTAATCATTTACATACTTTAGTTAATAAAGCAATGTTGCAACATCATTTTGTTTTCACTAAATCAATTACTTTCTTTCTTTCTAGGCTTAAATGGTGCCTGTATGTCAATCTATTTGGTGCCACCAACTGTTGGTCAAAAAAAAAAAAAAGTTGAAAGTAAATAAATAGGAGTTCATAAAGGGAATTAACTTTTTGTTAAAGACTACAAATATCTACTATACAATTTAAATAGGCCGTGCATAAAAAATTTAGGTGAAATTTTATAACCATAGGGTCTTTCTATAAGCCTATAAAATATTGTGCACCAAGATTTTAATAAATTAGACAGATCATTTCCAATAATACATAGAGTACAAATGCTTGCATGCGCAAACTTTTGGACCGAGCTTCTTAAGCTTTGATGGATCAAACTAAAAGCATAAAAAAAATTTTGATAAACTAATTCAGCCAAATAATTTACTATTGAGGTAATATAGGTAAATGTCTACAAACCAAAAATTTAATTTTACAAGACTTTCATCCTTGTCAACAATATTCGATCGATGAATTCTCTCTCCAGAAGAAATCTGAACCTAAACCTCGAAAATCAATATGAAATTAATAAAAGAAATCTTAGATACAAATTTAAATGCTAATTGTAAAGAAAAAAATTTCAAACCAGAGTAATCTCTTGTGTAAATGATAATTTATGTTTGAGTTGCACACAAGTCCTAAAATTAATTATGTTCACATATAAATAATTATCAAAAATAAAAAAATATTAATTATGTTCACATAAATAACCTTTTACTGGTTTTGTTTTGTTGTGTAAATGATAATTTCCAATATTATCACAGAAAGCCATTAACAAAGTCATTTGTCTAGCCAATCAACTGTTCCTATTGGAGAAAATACATCACATAAATTCAAATATGTACATTGAGAAGAAGACATACCCAAAAATATAGGGAGAAATCCATTGTAGAGGCACCGAGACAACACAAGCTAGAGATCCCATGAAAAGTTTATCCAAAATTGGATGTTGCAATTTCTGCAAATTAAGTTGAAAAAATAGTGATTTTGTATCTATCTAAAAAAATAGTAAAAAAATTCCAAAAAAATTGAAAATTTGATTTCTAGGCACATTTTAATATGCATAACATGTTGAGCGATTTGGATCGACTGTTTGAACTTTGTAAACAGAGATAGAGACATGGAATATGGTTGGGACACAAAAACAATGGTGCATTTTAATTCTACTCATATTTAACTAAAGGAAAAATCTAACGAAAACAGTGCCTCACTGGATTGGCATTAGAGCTTTGTTCCCTGTATTTGTTGGTAAGAGATTGATCTTCTTTCATAATTCCTACTACCCCTCCTAAAAAAATTAAAGTTTACTGTTTAGTCCCTGGTTCATCCAATTATGAAATATTCAGAATTTAGATATTGCATTATCTGGGCCTAATTCCTTTGGTCATCTGAAGGTATGCATTCCTTCGATTGAACGAACCCGTCTTCCTTCATCTTACCAACTCAATCTAAAAGAGAATAGCAACCCAATTTCCGGTCTCACTGGATTGGCATTAGAGCTTGTATACATCAATTGAATACTATCACTCAATCTAAAGAGAATAACAAAGAAAATCAGATGCTAAAAACACGTACATGTTGAACTAACCTGTCTTCACCGCAGCTGTAGAATACATGTGAGCTACCGGGTTCAATTGTTATATTGTGGAGTGTGGACACTACCACCATGGGACCCAATTTTCTTTGTGTTTGCTCCACCATCCTCCTTGATCTTACCAACTCTAACCTGATTGAAACTTTCGCAGTTAATTTGTACCTATTGATTCTTATAACAATTCAGAATTCAATTAAAAGTCAGATAAATGATTTTCAATATATTATTCGAAATAACAAAAACGTACAAATAGTAAACTATTTGTAAAGAACAAAATATGATTATACCTCTGTAACATACCGACATTCTGAATCCATTCTGAAAACCCAAATTACTGAAAAATCCAAAGATGAATGCTGACCGTTGTAATATAAAAACCAGTAACACAAACAATCTCAAGCACTTAATAAGCCAAAAAAAATGGTCAATGGAAATAGTGGCCACTTATAGGATTGCTACAAAATGAAGAAAAATGGAAGAATTTGGTAAAAATAAATAGAAAAGAATCAAAAGATTGAGATATCTAACCTTCTTCTTTGCAGCTAGAGCTTTCAAACCTTTGTTAGGGCCTGAGAAGTTGAAATGGCTTATGAGACACAATGCATTGCAAAATATAAAAAAAATTGAGATCTCAGAATTATGAAATAAGAAACAGAATGAAACTAAAATGAATAAGCTCGCTCTCTCTCTCTCTCTCTCTCTCTCTCTCTGACGCGCAGGGGCTTTTGGTTCTTCTCCAGGAATGGAAAGGAAAAAGAAAATGGAGGCGGGGAAGGAAAGGGGCTAAAGAAAGAATCTGTAGGGAGACGGGGAAGGAAAAACGAAACGAAGGCGGAGCAAAGAAAAAGTAAGAAAACACGTGGAAAATGAAGACTTAAATATTACAATTTTTATGTGGCTCTATGCGTGGCGAATTAATGCATAACTAAATTTAAACCTTTACACGTACAGATACATAAAATGGATGTATAATATCTTATATTCAACACAATAGGTTGGATTTGTTAGATGGAGGGCTGAGATCATATCTGGACAGATATACCATTCAGTCCCCTTTATTCAACGTGCTATTATAGGAGTTCTGATAATTATAAATGAAGTTGTGGACCATGTAAAAAATGAAACTAGGAAAAAGATTAGTTATATATAGTGAATTGAGAAGAAAGTGAAATGATAAACTGAACAACTAATGATTATCAGAAAACAATATGCACTGATTAATAATTCAATTACTAAAAATTGTGGGGTTTAAATTGCAAAACTTTAAATATACTGATGGTTATAGTTGTTGTTTTTGTTATTTTATTTGTTTTTGTTTAACCATTTGATGATGAAACTGAACAATTCTTTGATAGTATATGATAGCACAAAGACGGCTCTATGTACCAAATTTTTATATAAATAAAAAAAAATTGAACAAATTTATTCTTATTTGAACATAATCACAGACAATATCATATAAATAATATCTTAATATTTTAAACATTTATCATATAAATAATATCTTAACATTTTAAACATTTAACACATTCAGTTATAATACATTATTTTTTTTATCAAGAAATAACCCTTTTTTACCTATACTGAAATATAACCACATAATTAATTTTACAAAATTATATAATTAACTACGACCTAATTTATTACATGTCACATTTTAATTCAAACTCTAATTTCAGTTTTTCTTTGAAAAATCGCTCAAACATATTAGATATATTAGTACCAGACATATATATAAATTAAATTTACAAAATAAAATATATGTAAAAAACTATTTAAATGCATATAATATAAGAGAATGTTATAATATTATGCCCTAGATTAATGCGCGATATGTTATATAAGTTCTTATTATTTGTTCTTTGTTACTAAAAAATTATTTAAGATATCTTATTAGTTTCTCAAAATTGTTAGTTGAAATAGTAAAATTGAGCTCAAATTCTGCGAAATGTGTAATATAAGATTTAACTAATTTTGTTTCAAAATTGTTAGTTGGAATATCATATTTGATATCCACTAGTAACATGGAGCTCAAATTCTGTGAAATGTGTAGTATAAGATTTAACTTTGTTTTTATTTAAGTTAAATAAAATTATTAGTTCCCTCAAATATCTCACTTAGTTAATAGTTATGAATAAAGACAGGTACCATTAATTTTAATAGCAAGTTATATGGAAGTTAATCTACTCATAATAACATCCTCAATTCATTTGCATACTTTTATTTTTGAAATAATTAAGGTAAAAATTTAAATGACAATATCAATTAACTTTAGTATTATACAATACTTTTAAAAAAATTCTTATATACATCACCCAAATGCTCTTTATCATGCTTTTGTTTCCTTATCTGAATGATATTTTCATGATATTTCATTTAATTACTATGCAGGCTTGAAATGTGATCTTTCACTTGGGCCAAACAAAATCAATATTTATCATGACAACTTATTGACTTCTACCCATGTCGAATTCGTATCCTCTGCATTAACTCCAATTTTGAGTTAAGATCTGAACACTCCAAACGAGCTCCGCACTAATACGAAAGGATCACATATATACATTGTAGACATGGGCCATATTAGTTCGAATTCTAATCATACGGTTCAGAAATTAACTCAAACGAAACATATATTAATGCAGATGTTACATATTCATCCAAGCTGACATCGCTTTTATTCAAATTAGAAACTACTAAATAACTCAAATTTTGAGTTTGGATCCAGATTCATCCTATCTGTTTTGGCACACTACAGCAAAACAGACTTTCTGTGACCGGTTTTCCAGTCGCAAAAAGTCTAGGCGCCGGTCGCAGATACTCTCCCGATGACGTCACCGGTCGCAAAAAGACATCATCCAGTCGCAGATACTTTTTCTGCGACCAATTTTTTTGGATTGCTGTTGATTTTTGCTGACGTTAGAAAAATAGTTCTGCGACCGGAAAAACCGGTCTCTGATAGTCAAAACCGATCGCAGAAAGTATTCTGTCAGGTTTTTGAAATTTCTTTTATGATTTAAATTTGCACCAGGTAGGACATGTACCAACATACAATATAAAACATACAAATAAATTAAACATAAATATTGATATCAATATATACAAAACATATAGAAAATTCAAAATACTTTGCATTAATCATAAAAGTTTCATGTGAATAACCTCATCAAATAACAATATAACATCATCATAAAAATCGCCTTCTCCAATTCTGATGTGAACCTACAACAATACCCAATATGTGATTACCATAAATAATGCATCTTATGCCATAAAAAAAAATGATGCAATATGGTTATGGGCATGCTTCACGAAAAGGGGTGTAACTTTTGATCCGTCCGTCGAATTGGGCTGAAATTTTGACAGGAACTCCATAGCCCAAAACCGGATTCGAAACAAATCTATAGATTCATTTTGCCCACGCGGGCTCAGATTCGCGATCTGAGTCTTCCTTCATGGACTTTTGGACCTTTTTTTTATAATTTTTAGGGTTTGCATAAAAAAAAACTACTAATTTAGTGATATTCAGAATATATAATCACTATTTTAGTCCAAAAATGTATTAGTTAGTGATATTCTTTAGCAAGGGTGCTGTGTAGAGAATCAAAAAAAAAAAAAAAAATACATAATAATAATAATAAATAGCTCATAAAATAATTAAAAAGTACCTCAATGTGACATTCTGGTAAGTCCTATTTACATGCAGTAAAGCTATTTATTTGACTAAAATTATAACTACCAAAACCTTAATGTGACGTTCTGGTAAAATTATAACTACCAAAACCCACTGCTTTATACAATCTACAATACTGGACGGGTACCATTGGTACCAACACTGCCACCACACAAGCAACACGGCAGCAACAAAAATTAGAGACAGAGTTACAAGAATCAAAGTCGTGTAACACCCAAAATCAAGTAATACAATCGTGTCGGAAAAATCAACAATCCGCACTCAATTTATCAAATTCAATTCTACGAATCATCACGACAAATAAAGAAATCAGCAAGGAAAAGAGAGAGAAGATACTAGTGTCGTCGGTTCACGATATGTGGTCTGGGCGAGTCGTTGGTGGTGCTAGTCTGGGCGAGTCGTTGGTGGTGTACGGAGAAGAAAGCTGGTGCTGGTCGCCCGGAGAAGAAGACAACGTGGAGGAGAAAATTTTTGGGGAGGCTAGGGTTCTGGCGGAGAAGAAGAACAGTTTTGGCGCCTTTTTTCCAATGAAAAAATCCAGCGATTTAAAAAAAAAACTTTTAGCGACCGGCGATGGCGCCAGTCGCTGATACCGGTCGCTGATACCGGTCGCTGAAAAGTGTTGTTCGTCGCTGATTTTTCTTTTTTTTTTTTAGAAAAAAATGACTATCAGAGACCGGCGTTAGTACCGGTCACTGATACCGGTCGCTAAAAAATCATTCTGCTGTAGTGGCACAAATATTAAAAAAATCTCGTAGATTCCACCTCGGATCATTATATTTTTCCTTATATAATTCTCTCCGTACCATAAAAACTTTTCTATTGATATTTATGTATTTGTTATCTTACTTTACTAGGCATTTTATAAACAGCCAACCAGTAATTAATATCGAGGTACAGAGAAAATCACTGAGTTAATTGAAGTAACTCTACCTCATAAATTAAGATAATAATTTAGTGGTTATAATTTTACTTTGTGATTGTAGAGACTTGATTAAAATTCTAATGACAATACATTATGTATTCTACACATATTATGCAATTTACGATTCACCTCCATTCTAAAATTGCTAGTTTGAAAAATAAAAATTTTTAATTGAACAATTTCTTATAATTATTTAGGAAAATAATTTGACAAATATTTGTATACTAGACATCATCAATTGTAAATTTAGATATAAGAAACAAATCTATTAAGTATAAACACTTCTGAATTGTAGTTAAAAGGTCAGTACATGAGGTGCATGAATAATATTTCAATCGAAAAATAATAATAAGTTGGAAAAAGAAAGGAAGTATATCATTAATTAATTTATTTTTCTTTGCTGTTTTAATTATATAATATAAATAATATTACACAGTTTAAAATAATACAAAATTATACTAATTAAATAAAGTGAGAGATCACTTTGACAATTATTTAGCTTGACAATATATTTCAAGTCAATACAAGTAAACTTGAAAATTGAAAAATAAACTTATAGATATATTATTGGACATATAAATTTGCGACTAATAATTTCATACAATTTAAATGTTGTTTGATGATGCATTAAATATCATTAATTTCATACTGTTGAAAAACTATATGACCCAATGAATGATAAAAACAAACAATAAGTCTCATCATTTAATAGACCATGTTTATATATAATATCAAATTTTAAAATTGAATTTCATTTTTCTTCTCTCAAACTTTTTTAATCTAAATTTTTTTTTCATACCTTTTAAGGGACAAAAGAAATCTTCTCTTTGATGAATTTTTGGGAATTACAAATATATCTCTAAAAATTACAGCCTAGAACCGGGGATATTTTCCTCATTTCAATTATATATATTTATGTTTTGGCATCCACATGAAAATTGTTGATTTAAAATTTCAAGGAGTAAATTTTGTCATTTACAATTTCTCTTAATTTTTTGCAAAATTATCTGATAAGATTCGTTGGTTCCAAAATCAACGGTTCAGATTTAAGGAAACAAAGATAAATAATCTGTTGTTATTCTCAGGGAATAACATGAGCCTGTTTTTTGATCTGAACCGTTCACATTTTTCTATGCACGAATCTTAATGAAAAAAATTCAAGAGCAAATCTCAACTAATATTAACGGTTGGGATTGAAATAACAGGTTCTAGTTATTCCTTGAGAAGAACACTATAACAGGTTCCAGTCTCTGGGTCAGTTTGTGCGCTGCATGAAGTCAAAACTGCTCTATGAGTATGATGCGATTCAAACCCGATCCAATTAGGTATCGGATTTGGTTTACATTGACCCACCCGCATGGTTCTTTTATTAACCGTTGTCTTTCTTATTCTCAGTATCAGGAAAAACAAAAAACAAAAAACAAAAAAGTTCGGTGTCGGTTTTACTTCATTTCTCTTTACTTCCCATTTTAACCATTCAATTGATCTCCATTTCAGGAATCTCTCTTCCTCTGATGCATGACTAGAGAGGTAAGGTAACTATCAATTCATCACTGCTTTTTTTTTTCTTTACTAATATGCTTTGAGATAATCCTGTCATGTATTTAGCTCGAATTTTACCTTTCTCTATTGTAATCTGTGTGGTTTATTGGATATCTGATCTTGTTTAATATTCAATAGGAGTATATTTAGTTGATCAAGTTAATGTATTCAAATTGGATTTATAGTTGGAAGATTGATCTGATTACATGTGAATTTCTATTTTCATAGCTGTTGGATCTTAAGTTCTTCCTAACTTGCTTCTCCTGTTATTGATTTTTTTAACATTCCTTGGAGATTATTTCCAAATTGGTCCTTTGTTTGGCTTTATTCAGCCCTTTCTCTTCCCAATCACTAATTAATTATACAATTAGTATTGTAGATTAATTAGTAGTCTTATGAATTATTATAAAAGAGAACCATACAGTATCAAATAATTAGTAGTCTTATGAATCATTATAAAGGTTTTTTCACATTGAATTTGTTACTAATTTATGGGTCTTTTTGAGAATTTTGCAATAATGTGAGGTCCAGTTAACAAATTCTGTTTGGATAAGTTTCTTGGGTTCACATTTTATATGCAACTGAGTGAATCTATTCGACCAAAAAGCAGTTCATCGGTTTCCAGTTTATCAAACTAATCAATTAAAAAAGGTTCCTATCCCACAACTGGTACGACCCGGTATTGATCTGCCATACCGGTACAGTCCCTACCTCATACTGTACCTGTCTTAGGAAGAATCTCTGTAATATGAACTAGTCAAAATCAATCCTAATTAGCTCCAGCATGTTAAAAAAAGTACATATTTTTCTTACACAAACTACATATTTTTTATTTTTTAATAAAATATAAAATGACTACTATATAAATATAAAATGAGTTTCAATAGAAAAGACAATTAATTGGGTAAATTTGTGAGCTTTTGAAATTTAAAAGGGTAAATATCTCCCGCATGTTAAAAAAACTACATATTTTCCTTGCACAAACTACAAATTTTTAATTTTTTAATAAAGGGTCAAATGTATACTTTATAAATTTAAAATGAGTTTAGATAGAAAATCAATAAATTGGGTAAATTTGTCATTTTTTGAAGTTTAGAAGCATAAATATGATATTCTGAATTTTAGAGGGGGAAGTACATATTTTCAAAGTTTTTGAATGATATACATAAAATTCCCCCTAATAAAATTGACGAAGGATTCATTTTCTTTTTTCTTTTTCATTATTAGATGGAATTGGAGACAACAAAAGAGATAGAGACTGATCAAATTCCTATTTCACAAAATATTACTTCTAACAAAGGAATCAGTGGCAAACAAAGTGCATGCACTACCCCGAATAGGGGATGAATATCAAGCAAAAATACCCGATCCTTTAACAACTTACCAGACCCAAGTCAAAACATCACCAACCATCCCAATCATCTGGGCCCCACATGTCAGTGAGGAAAAGCATCACAACCCTCTGCCTGGCATGCACAACCCTTCTACTTGGAGTGATTTTGAGAAAGAGACGTTTCTTCTTGGATTGTACATTTTTGGAAAGAGGCTGAACCTGGCGCGTCGGTTTATTGAAGGGGATGGCAAGACAATGGGGGATGTACTACTGTACTACTACGGAAATTTTTACAAATCATATCGGTATAAAAAGTATAAGTTGAAACATTGTGTGTTCGGGCCCCGCATTTTTCAAGGATGACGGCAAGACATGATTCTGTTATGCCTTACAGAGTCTATGCACAAGGAGTCTCATGATGCATTACAAGAGGTACCATTCTGGTACTATGCATAGCACACATTGATCAGTACTATGGATCAATATCTTTGATTTCAAAGTTCAAAAAGTTGATATGAACCATTCAATATCATCTCCATATAAAAATGTACAAGCATACTAAATTTTATATTTTTTTATAATTCTTTTACTATTTTTTTGAGATAGGTAGAAAATCACTACTTTTGAATGGTCTAGAATCTTTAGATCAAGTGATTTTCTACCTATTTAAAAAATAGTAAAAAAATGCTAAATTCTATCTACAAGTACAACTTCATATGGAGATAATGTTGAATGGTTTAGATCGACAGTTTAGAGTTTGAAAATGGACATATTTGATCCATAGTATGGATTAAAGTGCACTGTGCATAGTACCATAGCCTCTAAGTTATATCATCATCACTGCTAATGGTGCTACTAATATCTTGCTGAACTAAATGTTTTTTAGAATCCATCATTGAATCTGATACTACCAGTAAATCCCAGTACAAGGCATACTGTATCAAACTGAGATTGTAAAATTTCGCATACTGTACCAAACTGGGATTGTAAAATTTCGGAAATGTTTCAGGATACCCTATTGACATTGGTCTAATACAACCCTTATATAGCACTTTTGAAGTACTGTTTCATGTTACCTGACCTGAACTTGAAATGTTTTCAATTTTGTTGTTTATTATCTTGAAATGTTACAGGATAACCTATTTAAGGGTTCTCAATTTTGTTGTTCATTAACTATTTTTTGTTTTGGGTGCTGTGTCTTTAGGTCTTTAAGTCATATAATGAGGAGAGAACCTCATTTGAAGATTTCATTTTTGCACTGAAGGGGGTTGTTGGGGCCCGCACCCTTGTCCAAGCTATCAGCATTGGTAAAGGAAAGCATGATCTGACAAAAATAAGATCCGACCCAACTAGAAACCAAACCCAAACCCATTTGGAGATGCCGGTGGGGAAGGAATGGTCATCTCTTTCCTTGGAGGAGGTTGTCAGGTTTCTAACAGGTGGTTTTAGGCTGGGAAAATCCAGGTAATTTTGAGTTCAAAATTTCAGTTTGGGAAAGGGGGGGTGGGGATTTGCAAAGCACACATCAATCCGTACTATGGATTCATATTTTTGTTTTTAAAGCTCAAACAATCGATCTAAACTGTTCAACATGATGTTTATATGGAAATGTACTTGGAGATCAAATTTTATATTTTTTAGAATTTTTTTACTATTTTTTACAAAAAGTAGAAAATTACCTAATTTAAGAACATCTGGACCATTCAAAAGTAGTGATTTTCAACCTATCTAGAAAATAGTAAAAAAAATATAATTAAAGTAAAATCTGGCTTTCAACTACATTTTGTGTAGAAATCATGTTGAGCGGTTCAGATCGACTATTTGAACTTTAAAAATAGAGATATGAATCCATAGTACCATAGCCTCACTCTACTTAGTCATATATCATGTTGTCATTCTTAAACAAAATTTCTAATCAAATGCCAATCGTCATTTCTTTTCTTATCATTCAGGTCAAATGATTTGTTTTGGGAGGCAGTGTGGCCCTGTTTACTGGTAAAAGGCTGGATCTCAGTACAGCCAAAAGATAATACATCAATATTCTCATTCCAGGCATTGCAGTTTCCTCAGAGAAGATCTGGTAAAGGGAATTCATTATTTCGATTCGGTTACTGATTTACTATCCAAAGTTGCCTCTGATTGTAATTTAATCTCAGTCCCAAACAATGATGCAAATGATGATATAAATGATAACGAAAATAGTAGAAGTTGCTTTCGTCCAAAGTTGCGAAACGGTGATATGAATCTGGTGAAATTTACTGTTATAGACACTAGTATAGTTGAAGGAGGAGTACCTTGCAAGTTCAGAGCTTTAAGGAGTTTACCTCTCAACAAATCTGAAGTTGACACATCAGCGCCTGAGAAGTGGGGCCCAGAAGAAGATGAGACAGTTGAGATAAATGCTATAAAGGATGCAAAATTGAAGTCTAAAAACCGGGTTTATGTAAATGATGCAACAAATCATTTGAGTAAAAAAAGAAGGGTAGGATTGTCTAAGTTCAAAACAAAAGCATGTGAAAATGATCAAAGTACCCCTCCTTGTATTGATGACCAAGGTGATTACCTGCCTGATCTAACATCAACCAGTGATGGAAATAACGAAAAAGAGGGGACTGATTCGAATAATAGCCGTAGGAGGCATGGTACAAGAAATCGACCACCATCAACTAAAGCTTTGGAATCAGTTGCTCTCGGTTTCCTTGGCACAACAAATAGACCGACATTTGGACCCCGCAAGTCAGTTGAGACAGTGATTTGTGGGTCCCATGAAAATGTGCCAATTGCTGCTTGCAGTGAGGATCTGATAGATCAGTTTTAAATAATTAATTTCCAATTATTTTTGTGTTGGTGCTTTATTTTTTATCCTGGGATGAAAGTTGATTAATTCTTTCTTTTTGTAGTGTTAACAAAATAAAAGGTGTAAATACATTTGTATTATTTGTCAACCTTGTGTGATATTATAGTTGCACAATTTTAAAGTGGTACATATAAATCATCTCCATTATGTTTGGTTGCTCTTTGAATTTTTGAAAATGAAGATAATTAATTAATTTCGTTTATTAATTATTTAAAAAGATGGGGACAAGATAAGTTTATTAATTTGCAATGTTCTAATGATGGACCGTTTTATACTTTGTAATATTTAATAAGAATTGGGATAAGTAACTGTGTTAATTGATCAATGGAACAATGAAAAAACAGAGAACTAATTATTTTTATTTTGTGATTCTTTCTCTTCTCTGATCTTTTTTTCATTGTCTCTGTAAATTATCATTTGAATAGTCAATGACTCACCTTTCAAATGTCTTTATTTATTTTTTTTAGCCTCTATCATGTATTTTTTAAATTAATAATTAAATAACATATATTAATTATTTTTTTTGCATAAACATAAAAAATGATTATTTTTCGTTTTTTTTCTTTTTTGTATGAATCAGTAAACTAGAAAATAAACATCCAAAAATTATCAACATCAATACATATAAAGAGGAGGGTTCAAATGCCTCCATATTTTTGTGCCTCCATTGTGCCTCCATCTCTCTTCATAATTTTCAAAGTTCAAACAGTCGATCCGAACCGTTCAATCTAATCTTCATACTAAAATATGTTTGGAGAACAAATTTCATATTTTTAGGAATTTTTTTACTATTTTTTTAGATAGGTACAAAAATACTGTTTTTAGATGGTTCAGATTTACTGGTTTTGTACCTATCTTAAAAAATAGTAAAAAAATTCCTAAAAATGTAAAATTTGGTCTCCAAACATATTTTAGTATGGAGGTTAGGTTGAGCGGTTTCGATCGACTGTTTGAACTTTGAAAATAATGGAGAGAGATGGAGGCATGATGGAGGCACAAAAACATGGAGGCATTTGAACCCTCCTCATATATATATAGGAATATGCTAGCATGCTATGCATAGCATAGAGTCCCTCTGTCCAACGGCTCGGATTTCGAGTTTTCAAAATCTTAATATGGAGAACACATATTAATATGGAGAATAAGATGAACGGTTCAGATTGACCGTTAGGATTTTGAAAAGTTGAATATTGAGCCATAGCACGGGAGGTCTCTTAGCTACCCATAGCATATTAGCCAAATCCTATATATATATATATATATATATATATGAGGAGAGATCCAATTACACTTTTTTTGTGATACCGAATTACACTCTATATTTTTGAAGTCCAAGCAGTCGATGCAAACCGTTCAATATGATAGATATGTTAAAACGTGCTTGTAGATCACATATTGAAATATGTAAAATTTGGCAAAAAATTCGGCTGAAAATAATGTTACAGGATAGGGTTTAGGGTTTAATTCATCAAAATTTGGCTGAAAATGAAGTGTAAATTAATTGAACTAATTTTTGTTCTCTAAGTTCTTCAAAAAATTTAGTTCCCTCCAATCTCTCAGTTAATAGTTATGAATAAAAATGGATATCATTAATTTATATAACAAGTTGTTTTTCAATATGCAAGTTAGTCTACTTGAAAAAGTATCGTCAATTCATTTACATACTTTACTTTTGAGATAATTAAGATGAAACTTTTAGTGACAGTGTCATGTTTTTTTTTTTTTTTTTTTTTTGAGAAAACATGTCAATTTATTTTAATGTTATACAATACGTTTTAGGAGCAAAAGACATTATATATCACCCAAAAGCTCTTTATCATGCTTTTGTCTCCTTATATGAATGATATTTTCATGATATTCCATTTAATTACTATGCAACTAATATCAACTCAGGCTTGAAAAGTGATCTTTCATTTGGGCCCAAACAATATCAATATTTATGATAATTCCGTACCTTATTTAAATAAAGTGAGAGATCATTTTGACAATTATTTAGCTTGACAATATATTTTTCACGTTAATGCAAGTAAACTTGAAAATTGAAAAATAAAGTTATAGATACATTGTTGGACATATAAGTTTGCTAGTAAGAATTTCTTGTAATTTAAATATTGCTTGATAATGCATTAATTAAAAATCATTAGTTTTATTGAAAAACTAAATCACCCAATGAATGAGAAAAACAAAGAGCAAATCTCATCATTTATATAGGCATGATAAATGGACTATATAGGCCATAGAATTCGTATCCTCAATGCAGAATGAATCAGGGTCGTCCAACCAGTGTTGGCACAAAATATTATTTTTTGAGTAAAGATCGGTGATCAAGTTATATAACTATTTAATATTTTTATTATTATAATATAGAATTTTTTTTTTATCTGACTTTCAAATTCATAACCTCTTACATAAAAAATTATGTATCTTTGTTATTAAATCAAAACCTAATTCTTGTTGTTGGCACAAATATTAAAGAGACCTTGTGTGTTTTATTTTGGAACAAATTGATCTAGATTCTGATTGGATGGTCGAGATGCTAAACTGAATATTTGAGTTAATGCAAAGGATACGGATCCATAGGCCATATTTATAATATCAAATTTGAAAACTAAATTTTATTTCTCTTCTCTCTATTTTTATTTTATTGAAGTTCAACTTTTTTCTAACTTTTTAAGTGATCCTCCCTTTTTAAAAGAAATCTTCTTCTCTTAGAAAAATAACGTGAGATAAATTTGATAAATTTTTGGGGATACAAAGAGTATCCCTTAAAATAACAGCCTAGAACCGTATGAAATTTCACCATTTCTTTCTTGGCCTCAGAATGAAATTGTTGATATATTCAAGGAGTTTTTCATTTTTACAATCTCTCTTGTTTTTTTTTTTTTTTTTTAAATTATCTAATATAATTCGTTGGTTCCAATATCAACGGTTCAGATTTAAAGAAAAATAAAATAAACCAGTACAGGTTTTGGATGAGTTTGAAATGGAGGGTATTATTTAACAGAGCAATTTTTGTGTAATGCAGCGCACAGACAATATACTCAAAGCAGTGCTGCATAGGACTAGTGCACTGCATGAATTACAAACTACTCTGTCAAAATCTATACATTCTCATAGGGTCCTAGGCTCCTAGCACGGACATAGATCACGGGCTTAAGATCCGCAACTTCTCGTTTTCCAACTCGGGCCGGGTCGGGTAAGAACCTCTTTAACAATATTGGATCCGGATCTCGATCCACAGTCGCACTATTAAACCAAAATACACTGTATTGATCTAGGATCCGGTACCTGAATCGGCAAATTACAAACAGACGGTCCAGATTAATCCAAGCCGGGCCGAAGTCAATCCAGCGCCTACGGAAAACGTAGGGAGTTTGTTTTGAGATTCGTGCTAGGTTAAAATAACTAATTTGGATCGTCCGGTTTCAATTTGTTCGGGTCAGGTACCTGGGGTAGTATTATATCTGCTTTGTGGTTCGTGTCAAGTTTAAAGAAATATCTGGACCGTCCGTTTCAATTGTACTCAGTTAAAGAAGAATCGCAGCACTCTTTTGCGAACCTAGCCGATTCGATTCATCATCCCGGAGCTTGTAATCATGGAGAATAAAGAAGAAGAGGTTCATGAGGTGAGATTTAACGAATTTCTACCACCTAAGGTGTACCAGTCTAGGGATGGTACATGAAATAGGTTAGGATCTTGAGTTTATGGCACAAATCAATGAGGTTAAAAATGGGTGGCTGGAAAATATGCAACAAAACCCTTTTTTCTGTTGCTTTTGCTGCACTGATATACTGGTACATAGTAGCAACAAGCAGTGAAATAGAGTTTTTATTGACTTTTGGTTCGTAATTTCACCTTACAAATGAGACAGTGGTACCACTGATATGGTACCTAAGATGTACCAGTCTAGGGATGGTACATGAAATAGGCTAGGATCTTGAGTTCATGGCACAGTTCAATGAGGTTAAAAATGGGTGGCTGGAAAATATGCCAAAAAACCCTTTTTTTTGTTGCTTTTGCTTCCAGCACTGATATACAAGCACTGAAAATGAGTTTTTTTTTGTTGTTTGATGAGGCCTTTTCTAGTGATTTAGGGATGCTTCTCTCTCTGTTGTTGATTATGTAATTACTGTTTCAATCAATGAAATGAGCATTTGTTGCCTTTTTTTTTATAAAAAAAAGCCAAGCCCTTAATTTTGGGTAATAGGAATCTTATACTATTTTGGTTATGGGTTTAGGGTTCCTAATACCCCTGTAGAGCAGGAAAATGATACTTAAAAACATGTTGTTTCAATTTGTTTTCCTTTTTGAATTATCTCCCTGCATTGTTGCTGTTTTTCAACATCAATAATACATGAGATGAAATTTTGTTGAATTTCAGGGGTGTTGATAATTTTTTTTTTGTATCATATATCTAATCCTATTTGTTTTTTTATGTTTTTATTTTTTTTTTATATTTTTGTATAAAGCTTGCACCTTTTGACCCATCGAAGAAGAAGAAGAAAAAGAAGGTGGTGATCCAAGACCCTACTGAAGAGGCTGAGAAGCCTGCTGAGAAATCTGAAGAACCGCCCGGTATATATGATTTTTTTTTGTTAGGACAGCATTATCTATCACAAAATCTCTCAAAAACCCTTCGGAATTTAGGGAGTATAGCTCTGTATTCTCCTTTCTTTTGAAATTGCCAAAACTAATCATGCTTTCTCATTCGTTTAGAAATGAGGAAGAACCAACGGTTGGTAATATGGATTTTATTTTGAAGTCCAAATAGTCAATCCAAATTGTTGAACATGATCTCCATTTGAAAATATACTCGGAGACCAAAATTTACATTTTTTTTAGAATTATTTTACTATCTTTTTGGATCAGTAGAAAATCACAACTTTCGGATGGTCCAAAATATTTATAATGTCAAGTGATTTTCCACCTGTCAATTCTATAAAATGAAAAGAAATTGTCATCCATGTACATTTTCGTATGAAGATCATGTTGAGTGGTTCGGATCGACTATTTTGACTTTGAAGATTGAGATATAGATCAATAGTGCAAACCGATGTGCGCTATGCATAGTACCATAGCCTCACTCTTATATGTAATATGTGGTAGTTTTACACTGTATGCAACAAGTTTTCCCTTCAACTTAATATGTACAATTTGCAAAGTGAAATGTCCTTTTGTTATCCTATGATGGTTTATTTCTTTATTTTGTTTTATTTTTGTTTGATCTGTGCAGCAGCCGGTGATGGAGCTGAACTAGCCTTTGTTGGGATGAAAAAGAAGAAGAAGAAACAGGTAGAAACATTTATAAGTGTGTTATTTTCATACCAGAGCGATGTTTTGGTACTGAGTCAGTACTAGTGCTCTGTCTATATTGGAGATTTGTTCATAATTAACACCAAAAGAGAAGTTTGAGGAGACTATTGAATCTTGTGCTTACAGTTTACCTTTTTTTATTGTAAAGAGTGGAACTGAATTTGTTTTACTTTGATGTGTCAGGTTGACACGACTTTCATTAATGATGAAGAAGAAAACAAGGAGGCTGGTGAAACTGGAGAAGGCAATATTGGTATATTATCTCTTTCTTTTTATCAAAATATGGTTAATGAAAACTTAAAGTTAGTCTGATATGTTGATTTCCAAATTTACTAGCTAGTTCAGGAACTAAAAGATGTTTTAGTGGTCGGTTTCTTGGCATCCTAGAATATATCTTTTGGTTTCATGCATGTGTAAATATTGTGTTGTAGTAGTGGATTGTACTGGTAGAAATTTTTATGCATTTTACCAAATGAGAGAGTATATTCTCATAAATGTAAATATGCGATACCAAATTGTGTTAATTCTTTTGAAAAATGAATTTGCAAAAGATGATCAAGTTGGGGAAGATGAGGAAGGAGAAGGAATTGTGCTAGGAGGCGGCACCCACTACCCATGGGAAGGATCTGATCGTGACTATACTTATGATGAGGTATTTGTACCTTTCTGGTTGTTTATTATGTATAAATATTCATAATATCCTTTATTTTAAAATTTACTCTGGAAATAGGAACTACATGAGAAAAGTGTACTTTGGATCTTGTCAGATTATAAGTGTGTAAAGTAGGTAGTCTGAGTCTATTTGAAAATTTTGCAATAAAAGAAGTATTTTGCAGCATATTTAGAAACCCCCTAAAAAAATCTAATACAAATGTAATCATCACATGAAGAAGCACGCTGATCATTAAATGTTAATTTTTCCTTTTCTTCACTGTTAGTTGGATACCAGCATGTGGAGTAAAGTGAGCTAGAGATTGTGTGCTAAATAATTTAATTGGAAAAATGAACTTGGTGCTATGCATAGCGCGCAGTGGTCCGTCCTATGAATCAATATCTCCGTTTTTGACATCCAAACAGTTGATCTGAACCATTCAACATGGTCTCCGTATGAAAATATACTTGTAGATCAAAACTTTTACTATTTATCTAGATAGGTAGAAAATCACTCGATCTAAAATTTCTAGACTATTCTAAAGTAGTGATTTTCTACCTATCCAAAAAAGTAAAAAATTCTAAAAAATGTAAAATTTAGTTTGCAAGTACATTTTCATATGAAGGTCATGTTGAACAGTTTAGATCGACTATTTGAACTTTGAAATTGAAGATATTGATTCATAGTGAGGACCAATCCGCACTATGTACCATAGCCTCACTCAATTGATTTTATTCTTTCTAAACCAAAATAAGGTTGACACGTGTGTTTGTTTATTCTTTCTTTGTGACTTAAATTAAACAGCTACTAGGTAGAGTTTTCAACATACTGAGAGAGAACAATCCGGATCTTGCTGGAGACCGGCGTAGGACTGTCATGAGGCCACCTCAGGTTCTCAGAGAGGGTACCAAAAAGACTGTTTTTGTGAATTTCATGGACCTTTGCAAGACGTAAGTACCCTTGTTCTCTCTTATGAGTACAACTCTTTTGGTCATATATTTTTTTTGTTGCATATCCCAAGTCATTTTCAAAGTTGTTTTTTTGGGGCTAGATTTGTGAAAAGAGGAGGTTCAAATGCCTCATGTCTTTCATGCCTCAATTGTGCCTAATGTGGAGATCATGTTGAGCGGTTTGAATCGACTGTTTGAAACTTTGAAAATGGAAATAAGAATGTGAGGCACAATTGAGGCATTTGAACCCTACTCTTGTGAAAATATCTTCCAAGGCGTGATATGGAGAACTTAGTTGTGAAGAATTAGTATTACTAGTTAGGGATGTGTATGAAGATTGTTTTCTGGTACTCTGTAAATAAGTGTGTCAACAGGTATGAGAATGGTGGGGTGGAAGCATTTTCATATCCGTACCCGTTATCGGAAAAAACTTTACCCTTTTCCGTCTTATCAAATACAGTAAGGTTGGGTAAACGGATAAATAGGTGCATTGAATGGATATATATGGGCCATGAATAAAACTATATCATATAATGCATCATTCCTATATAAATATATATCCATATATGTAATTTTTTTTAAATAATTACCCTATAGGGTAACGGGTATTAGACAGTCTTAACCCGTACCCTTACCCATTATGTTAACGAAATTAAACTTTACCCTTACTCATACTCGATATTCGATAAGCTAATGAAAAATAAAATTTTACCCATGTCCATCTTATTGAATATGGTATGGGTCGGGTAAACCCCTATCTGTAAAACATGACAGTATAAGGCTTTTTATCTGTTGTGCATGAATGCAGGATGCATAGGCAACCAGAGCATGTGATGACATTTTTACTTGCTGAAATGGGAACAAGCGGTTCCCTTGATGGGCAGCAGAGGCTTGTTGTCAAGGGTCGTTTTGCCCCCAAAAATTTCGAGGGTATCCTTCGTAGATATATCAGTAAGTTTAACTTCACTGAGTTCAATCTGACACTTAATATGATATTTTGCTAGTTAAATTAGTGGTTTTGCTTAGTAAAAAATAAAAAATAAATAAATGTGAATTTGTTAAACTCTAGAGAAGATCAATGAATGAAATCAATCTTGTGTGAAATTGAGCATTTGAAGGGTGCAATATAAACATCTTTTTTCTTTTTATGGTTGAAATGTTGGGAGTTCGGTGGATTGCTCAAATGCATAAATTTTAAATTGCAGAATTGTCAACCTTCAAAATAAAAATTGCGGAATTTTCTTCTCAGCTCCGCTGTCAACTCAGTTTAAAGAAATTTTGAATATTATTCAATTTCTCCTTCCTCATATTATAATTATTTGCTCAAATTTTGACAGCTGAATACGTGATATGCAATGGCTGCAAGAGTCCTGACACTATCCTTTCCAAGGAAAACCGTTTGTTCTTCCTGCGCTGTGAGCAGGTAAAATATGTTCTTTTCTTGAGTTTGATTTCTTTTAAATATTTTAATTTGAGTGAGGTTATGGTACTATACATAGCGCAGGTTGATCTGTACTACAAATCAATCTTTTTGTTTTCAAAGTTCAAATAGTCAATATATATGAAAATGTACTTGCAGACTAAATTTTATATTTTTTGGAAATTGTTTACTATTTTTTTAGATAGGTAGAAACACTACTTTTGAATGGTGGTACTAAATCTTTAGATCAAGTTATTTTCTTCCTATCTAAGATAATAGTAGAAAAGTTGTAAAATTTGTAAAATTTTATCTACAAGTATATTTTCATATGGAGATCATGTCGAAAGGTTCAGATCGGTTGTTTGGACTTTGAAAATGGAGATATTGATCCATAGTACAGACCAATAAGCGTTATGCATAGTACCAAAGCCTCCCTCTTTCTAATTTTGTTTAAACGGTAGGAAGCCTGTGATGAGTTTGATAAAACGAATAAATTGCCTACATAGGTTGATTAACTAATGATATTCCAAATTTCTGAGGCCATAAATACTGCACATGTTAGTTTGTCATTATAACTACTGTGTTTTCTATCATGTAATGTTTAATTCCATATGTTGTATGCATACTCTCTTTTCTACTGTTTATAAAATGCATTTCTATTTCTGCGATTTATCTAAATTTTAGGTACTTGCACATGCATAAATTTTCACATATTTTATTTTGAACCTCCCTCTAATATCATTCTGTGTTTCGAGTAAGGTTTTGGTGTTAAAATATTTCGAGTTCATTTTGCACAAAGTCAATAGACTGAGAGATGAATGCACTGAAACTTATTTGTCACGGTTAATTTGATATGTGAAATGAACCCAAAATAATTATAAAATGTGACATGAAACACTTCCCTTGCAATTGAATTTGAATGAATGAATAATGCAAAGAAGAAGATGTGGCACCAAACAAATGTTTTATCACCTTTCTCTTTTCTCATTTACCTGTTCTACAATCTACTTGTTGTTTATTTATTTATTCATACATATAGTTTTTTCTTATATATGCAGTGTGGTTCTTCACGTACTGTTGTGCCGATCAAGGCTGGATTTGTTGCACGTGTCGGGCGCCGCAAAGCTTAGTTATAGTTATCCAACTATCCGAAGTTCTAAAGTACCTTTTTTGTTTGTGATTGATTCCAATTTTGTTACTTGTATAGTTGAATCGTGTTGAAGTCCTTAAGAGTCTCATTATCAGATTTAATTTTAGAATATGGTTTTGATATACAATTCTTTTCATGTGGTGAAGATTTCTAACGTAGAGTAGTATGCTTTAAAAATTTAAAGGGCAAAACCCCTATCTCGTAGAAATTCAAATCCCATTATCGCATTTTGGGCCCAGAAATTTTTGTTGGGCCGGATCCAATAAAGGCTCCTGTCCATCTACGCAAACCATTTTTAATCTCTCTAGGAAACACTGCGGTTACTAATTGAATAATTGACTTAATCATGGTTTAAGCCTAATGTACAATTAATCAAGGCAGGAGAATCTAACTTAATAAATAAAAAAAATGTCAAATTTTTTTTTGCCGTATTTTATTGGTGATATTGGTTGCTTATAAAAAGAGGGGAAAAAAAAGAATGTAGATATTCAAGTTATTCCCAATTGGTAAAACACTTTATACAGAACTACTGGTTTTTATATCAGAATAAAATGTGTACTAATTATACCTAAAAGGTATTTAAGAGCACAGCCTTTTCATTTCAGGCCTTTTTCATCGTTTATATAATTCTTAAATAAATAGCGAAACTATTATTAGACTTAATACTGTGAACATTTAATTACATTAATATTATAGTTATTTCTTAAATCATCACCTCACACATTTTCATCACATGTTTTTGGCCAAATTAAAAAAAAAAAAAGTCAACTATGCATTAATTACCTAATAGTTAAGTATGTATTTTAATTGCGGAGGTAATGAATATGTCAGTTCAAATAGTATGTATTTTAATGGTGATTCAGGTAATGAATATCTCAGTTCAAAATGACAGCTATGGATTCTAAATTGCAAAATGTGGATCAGGCTATGCAACTATGCATAGCATTGAATGATCCATACTATGGATCAATATCTTCATTTTCAAAGTTTAGATAGTCAGTTTGAACCATTCAACATGATCTCCACATGAAAATATACATGCTGACTAAATTTTACATTTTCTAGAATTGTTTTGTTATTATTTAGATAGATAGAAATCACTAAATAAATAAAAAAAAAATCCAATTCTATCTAAAATATAGTAAAAAGAAAATTCAAAAGAATGTAAAATTTGATCCACAAGTATTTTTCAGATGGAAATCATGTTAAACAATTCAGATCGATTTTTTAGACTCTAGTAACGAAAATATTGATCTATAGTGCAGATTAATCTGCACTATGCATAGTACCATAGCCTTACACATATGTGAGTGTATATTCTAAGATGCTTTTTCTTATCTTTCTCTTCCTTTCAATTTAATATTTTGGAGCAAATAAATAGAAATCGGGCAGATCCGGTCACCCCTTCTTTCCGCTTTCCTCCTCTCTCTCCTGCCCAATTTTTTTTTTTTTATATCTGGAGCTTTCTCTAAGAATATTTGTGGTTTGAATTCATAGTTATCTGATTCCATTATTTTATAATGCTAAATCCAATTAGAATCTTACACACTATAAATCACAAAAATATTCTTGACCTATTTATATATTCCAGACATCAAAGAAAAAAAAAATGGTCCCACTGTTTCTTCTTTCTCGATCTCACTACTCACTAATTTTATATATGATAACTACATAATAAAAAAAAATTGGTCAACTATACAGGTACAAAGTTGCATTTTAAAATAAGTGGAAATTAAAAAAAATAATAATAAGAGAAGAATGTGGTGGAAAAGAGTAGTCTAAAAAACATTGGTTCTCAGGTTGTTTACAAGATTTTGTAGATCTTATATTTTATTTTTTGGTATGAATGTGTGCATGTGGTGTGCAATAAAAATTTGGACAGCACTGAAGAAATAATAATATTTTATTTTATTTTATTTTATTATCGTTTTTCTTCATTTTTTTGTTGTGTGCTTAGTGTGTGAAGTTACATGAGTCATGACAATATCTTTTTTCTTATTAAAGATGTGTTGTATTATGTCAATTTAATTTTGTTTTAATAAATAGAGTTATATGACAATTCTAGCAAAAAGAGGGGAAAACAAAGAATGGGATAGTATCCGCGAGAGTATATACCGACATAAAGGTGTGCTTTCTATTAGTGACGATAGTATATGTGACAGTATACCAACATTATTCTTCATGGATACTATTCCATTTTTGTAGTTAATTATAATTGATCAAGGAAGTACAAATTTGGATTTCTTTGCTTTCCATTTCCCCCCCTTTTTTGCTTGAATTGTCATGTGACTCTATTTATTAAAACAAAAATAGAACTTATATTTTATGAAACTATTAGAAAAGCAATGTAGCATTACCAAAGTCTTTTTCCAATGGCCTAAAATATATATTTTTTTTATCAATATGCTAAAAAAACTTGTTTAAATTAGCAATAAAAAGACTGTCTCAATTCTTCTCAAAAAAAAAAAAAAAAAAAACTTGTTTGAAAAACAAGCGCTCATTGTGGTTCATTCATTGCGGTTATGTTATTTTTGAAATTTTTGAAACAAATGATGCTACTAACTTAATTTATTATTTTTAGTGTTATGAAAAATTTTTATCTGTAGAAATTACAAAAAAAAGATAGACAGAAAAAGTACGTCATATTTTATATTGGTAGAAAGATCGGTAGGAATTCTATCAATCCAAACTTAATTTTTTTTTAATATGATGTATAGATGGAGAGAATTCTTATATTAGATATCTAGTAAAATATGAAAAGTTTTCCAAAAACTAGATGAATGTTTTTGTCATACATACATTTTAAGATACTTTATCTATTTTCCTAAACATTTTTATATTTCATTTAAAAAAATTAAAAGGAAAAAAGATAAACTGATTTGGATGGTAGAATTCATATTGATACAAACTTTTTAAATTTTAGAATCAATAAAAATCCTACCTATCTTTCTAAAAATAAAAAAATATGATATACTCTTCCTCTTTCTGTTTCTCTCTCTTTCTTTTCTTTAATTTCTACGGATAAAAAATTTCCATTGCTTCTAATTGATTAATAATAAAAAAAAAAAGCTATTGAATTGGAGGAGAAGAATCTTCTTCTGCTATATTCCTATTGGTCAAACTAGAATCTCTGTCTATAATTAAAAATAAGGCAACCAACTTTTTATTTTTTATTTTGAAAAGAGAACCAGTTCAAATGGCCAGCCAGCATAATTGATTGCTAGCTCCGCAATTCTCGGCTACTTTTATCTGATCAAAGTGAGATTTTGCCTATAAACCCTTGTAAACTTTCATATTCATTCCTTTTTTAATTATTATAGTACTGTTTTTCTTTAGGACTGGTCAGTAAAGAGTTTAGCTAGTATAACATCAGTGCCATTTCAATCTATATAACATCAAATTTAAAACTTATCGAATCGATTTCAAACGGTGAATCCAAATCGTCCAAACCAATCTATTTCTTTAGTTGTGTGTTTCCATGCAAAATTTATAACTTTTCGAACTTATTTAGTATTAAGTCAAGCGGTCAAATATGTGAGTTTTTAAGTTAATTTTAATACATTTATTTTTTTAATTTTTTTACCACTTGATTTGATACTAACATAACTCAAAAATATAAAAAATTTGTATGTAAAAGTGTCACTCATAATGTAAATTAGTTTGAACAGATTGGATCAATCGTTCGAAGTCGATTTGATAGGTTTTAGAATTGGTGTTATATAGGCTAAAATAACACTGATATTATATTAGCCAAACTCATCAGTAAAACATAAGAGAATAGAGGAAAAGTGAGAAAAAAAAAATGAAATTTGAAATAGGTTTTAATTTCTTACTATTTTAATCTCGTTCGGTTAAAGGTAAAATGATAAAATTGTGAATTAGTAAAAGAATCCTGATAAATATGTCAATTCGATCCATTTATTACAAAACCCAATTTCTCTATTCACCATTTTTATGAAATAAAAAATTGACTCATATATAAAGAAATACATATGAGTCAAACTGCAAAATTTCATATTTAATTTCACTTTTTTATTTCCACAATTCCATTCAATTTATTTCTCGTTAGACGTCTGAAAGTCTGAAATAGTGTCTCTATTTCATTTTATTTCACTATTCCAATGTAACCAAACATGTCCTAAGTAAGATGTTGATTAATACATATATATTTACAATTACTTTATTTTGATAGCCGTAATTTAATTACAAACATTTAAATTCAATCAAATCCAAATTTAAAATTTATAGTTATGTTATTTATCATTTAAGTTGGTTGTGCATGACGTATGTTGTAATTATAAAGTGTGATCGCTGATAAAAAAATAAAAAAAAATACAAAACCAACAATTGAATCGTGGAAATCGGTTAACTTGAAAATTTCCACGATTCAAGAGCAAAGTTAATTAGCTTAAAATTAATTAGTATTAAATTAAGTGTAATTTAGTATAAAGTTAAGTGGTAAGAAAAAACAATGAAAAATAAATATATAAAAGAACTTATAAAAAGTGCATTCTTTAACTGTTTAACTCTATACTAATTGAATTTCAAACTTTAAAAATTTTGTATGTATATGCATTAATTACTCGTGAAGTTGAAATCTCTCAAAAATTAAGTACATTTTTCAACAGTTTAATTAACTTTGCACTAATTGAATTTGAAACTTTAAAATTTTGTATATATATGCATTAATTACTTGTGAAGTTGAAATTTTGCATAGGGAATAAAAAATAACCCATCTACTTGTCAATTAATTAATTATTTAGTTCATGCTGACTTCCTAAGAAGTTTATTAAAATAAATAATATTTCCATGTAGTAGTTAGGCAATGTCTAATTATTTTTTTATTATTTTTTTATTTTTTGTTGCTTCTCTTTTTTCCATGAAGTAGTAGTGAGGAACAAAGAATATTCCCAATTAAGGAACGAATGTATTCTTAATTTCCTTTCCCACATGACAAATATTTTATTAAACTGGGGAACATGTATGAATTAGAAAATGTTCATGTGAGATGTTATTTGAATTTGTTACAAAATATTTAAGTTGACCACTCTGTTGCGTGCATTTTTTATGAGAAATATTTAATGCACAAACTGTTCAAACTAATATTCTGTTTTATTTTTTTCTTTTTACGTGGATTTTGAATTATGACACATTAATAATGCAGTTTTGTGCCATGCATGTTGTGACATACAAAATGTTTTTATTGATTCCTCCTATTTAACACAATAAATAGATATGTATATATATATATATATATATATAGTTATTTGATGTTAGAATTGCGACAGTGAAAAGCTCTCTCTGATATCAATTAATAGAGTAGCTAATCGAAATCCCTGATATTAACTATTATGACAGCATAAGACACAATTATGCATGGCAAACACAACAAACAAGTACAAAAAACAAGACACAGTTTCTGATGCAGAACCCTTAAATGAGAGGGAAAAAAAAAAAATCATCATTCAACAAACACTCTTTTCATTATAATCAAGGAGACATATTGTATCCACCACTTAACTCACCCAACTCAGACACATTATGTTGCTACCAACTACAAGATATGAGATGCTTGAGCTATTAGGTTAGTATTAACCCACTCCTTAAGGTCCCCACTAAATATATATCCTAAACTAACATAGAAAGGGAAATCCTATCTTGCCTAAAATATCTACATCAAAATAGCTATAGATCCTAAAAATAGGGAAAATAATTATTCATAAAATTCATTAAATTTAGACGTATGAAAATAGAAAGAGTTCATTATTCCCAACAAATATAGATAATCTAATTCATTGAGTCCGATCCACTTCTGACTTGATGAAATGTGGTATTTTTATCATAATTTTCAACCCCTTAAAAAAAAAAAACAACAACAATGGATCTGAACCATTGAATCTAATATAAAAATAAGATATACTTTCTATTTCTATTTTTGTATGTCTGAATTTAATAGTTTTCTAAAAATAGCTACAATCATTTTCGTAGAAAATAAGATAAAAACAACACTAAAAAAATAAGGAAGTAACTAAAAATAGATACAGTGCGTCCATGCCCAGTTTTTACGAAACTAACATGTTTTTGTTGACCAAACACACAACCTTCACAAAAATTCATCTCCACCAACTTCACCTTTGGCAACAAACCTCTGTTTGCTAGAATTTTGAAATCCTTTTGACTCATGTGTCCTAATCGACTGTGCCATATAATCGGGTCAACCGTATCACCCGATACCGTTAATAATTCCATATTGTTATCTGTAAAAAATAGGGTTCCTATTTTGGTACCTCTTCCAACAACCATAGATCCTTTAATAATTTTCCATGCTTTGTTGCTGAAAACGATTTTATATCCTTCAGTATTTAATTGTCCTATAGATATCAAATTCTTATTCAATCCAGGAACATATCGAACTCCTCTTATCATCCACCTAAAACCATTACTAGATTTAATTTGAATATCACCTAAACCAGTAATCTTAAGAGGTTTACTATCTATGAGATGCACATGAGTACCGAAATCACCCGATTTTTTGAAATTTAAGAATTTTTCTTTGTTGGATGATGCATGGAATGAAGCACCCGAATCTAACACCCAAGACTCGACAGGGTTCTCTTCTTTCGTGGTGATATTTGCTATGTTCGTGTTGTCTTTCTTCTCCTTCTTTGAAGATGTACAAAAACACGTAGGCCCAGTTGTGGCACAATACCAACACTTCAACTCGCTTTCTATGTTGCAACTTGCTTCTATCTCTTGATTTGGCTCGCCCTCTGTCCTTTTAGTGTTGACGTCTTTAAAGATTGAAGCGTTCAAGTCATCCATGACTTGTCGTTGTAGAATTGTCTCCTTCGTGTACACCAATCGACGTCCGTTGGATCAATCTGATACCAGTTGTTAAACAGTGAACAAACAGAGACACAAACAATAAAACACAACAACAACAACAACAACAAAAATTTGTTACCAGATCCTTTTAAAGCACAAGAATGCCCAAAATTAGCCCACTAATTAGTACCTATTCATCCTAAAATAAGTGCCTCAAAATTGGTATTAATCTATTCTGAAATCGGTACGACATGTTATGAATGAAGATGTGCTATTATTACTGGATTTAAAGGAGTTAAGTTCAATTTAAATGTAGGCAAACTATTTCTGGATGGAATTTATTTATTTAAGAAATATAATATTTGCATTTAATTAATAAATTTTCTTCTAGAAAAATATTTAGCTTTTTTAGATTTTAAGAAGGTCGGAATAAAATAGGGACAGGACAATACAAATCCGGATCTAGAAAAGTCAGAGCATTTAAAATGATGAATTTTTTTAAAGTAAAAAACCATCAAGGATTGGAATTTGAAATCTTTCCCTTCCAAAATTAGGAATTTGAAAATAATTCTTTTCTTTAAAAAAAATTGAAAAAAAGATCTAGACATTTAACCACAACTTTTGTGAAATTTTTTTTTTCTCATTTTGTATCCGAAAAAAATAATTAGGACGAAAATTTCTTATTCCTGACTCTCATAAATTCATCTTTTAGAATTTTACATTTCTTAATCAGATTTCTTTTTATCTTTTATTCCAAATCAATGCACTTTAATTACCAGGGACAGGAAATATTGTCTCAAAATTAAATCAATGTTAAGATTTTTGATTGGCCATGTTGTCATTTTCATGAACATGGTGCACCTGTCACTTGTTTCCACTTCATGAGGCCATTAATGAAGGGCATTTAACAGTCGGTAACTTATTAGGTAGACCAAGCTCATCATTTTTTTCTGCCTAGCTTGCTAGTATAATAAATATATGGTAAATATATGGTCCCAATGGAAAAATTGTAAGTACTACATGCATGCATGTTTTTAAATAAATATAAAGTGATTGTGTAAATCTTTTATATATATATATATATATATATATATATAAAAGATTTATACAATCACTTTATATTTATTTAAAAACATGCATGCATGTAGTACTTTACATTTTTTGGAATTTTTTTGCTATTTATTAAGATGGTTTCAAAATTGCTGTTTTTATTAAAATTCTGCACCATTGGAAAACAGCGGTTTCAAAAATGCTTAATAAATAGTAAAAAAATTCAAAAAAATGTAAAATTTGGTCTCCAAGCACATTTCAATATGGATTAAACAATGAACGGTTCGGATCGACCGTTTGGATTTTGAAAACTTGAATATTGAGCCGTAGCACGGAAGGCCACTATGCTATCCATAGCACCCCAGCCTAACTCTATATATATATAGAGAGAGAGAGAGAGAGAGAGAGAGGAGGGTTCAAATGCCTCCAATTTTTTTGCCTTCATTTTTAAAAACTTTAATAACTCAAAATTTAAATCTTAAAATTCAAAGTAAAACCATTGGATATGAACTATATCATTTTATCTATGCATATGTAAAAAATTATAGCATTTCAACTTTGTTTTGATTATCATCTTGAGCTTGTAAAAATGTATACAAATGTGGTTAATTTCTATGCGTTGATTTTTCAACTTATTGATTCATATAAAACAAAATCAAAATATGATAATTTTTTATGGGCGCATAGAAAAAATAACATAGATTACATCTAATGGTTTTATTTTGATGTTTAAGTTTTTAAAAATGGAGGCATGATGGAGGCACAAAAAATGGAGGCATTTGAACCCTCCTCATATATATATACATACATACACACACACACACACATATATATATATATGAGGAGGGATCAAGTTACAACATTTTTTGAGTAACAACAAGTTACAACAATTTTTTTTTTAATTTCTAAAGTCCATATCGTCGATCCAAACCATTAGATATGATCTCTACAATAAAATGTGCTTGGAGACCAAATTTTACATTTTTTGGAAACTTTTTACTATTTATTAAGATGGGTACAAAAACTAGTCAAATTCAGACCATTGAATTTTGTACCCATCTTAATAAATAGTAAAAAAATTTCAAAAAATATAAAATTTGGTCTCCAAGCACATTTTATTGTAGAGATCACATCTAATGGTTTGGATCGACGATTTGGACTTTCAAAATTAAAAAAAAGCTTGTTGTAACTTGTTGTAACTCAAAAAATGTTGTAACTTGATTCCTCCTCTCTCTCTCTCTCTCTCTATATATATATATATATATATATATATATATATATATACATATACATATACATACACATACATACAATATTCACTTCTTAACATATTCAGTTCAAGTTTGTTTTACTTACAGATATGTTGTAATTTTAAATACGTACTTAAGTAATTAATTAGTTTTAACACAACATGTTTTTAACATTTAATTATAATTATAAAAACTTGACTGTGTGACTAGAGTATAGGGGTGAAAACAGTTTGAATAATATCCAATCCATATTAGAAAATTAGATATGGATTTTTAATATCCGAATATCTGTGTAGACATAAAATTATGGATATATATATGGTTTCACATTCCAGTTATTCGTATCTAAATAGAAGATATATTCCATATAATTTAATATATATGAACAAATTATGTTATTCATCATTATTATTAGATAAATATATATTATAAAATTTAGTATTTTTGAATAATATTTTTATATTTTTAATAAAAATTTGATCTGATTCATATTTGTATCTATTTAATATCCGATCTATATCCCGTATCTAAAAAATTAAAAAAATATATATAGATATAATTTTATCACTGTCCGCTTCGTTTCAACTCTGCCCGATTTTTTTAAAAATACCCATGTAATAAATAAAATTATTAAAAATAACCAGGCTATCATGAAAATTATAAAACTACCCTCCCCGCGCATATTATCCGCGCCCCGGAATTTTAATTCCCCCTCGCGGATATTATCCGCGACCCGAACGTTAAATTCCAGATGCGCTGCACGAATCCTGAAGTCAATGTGCGGCGCCGAATTAAAGGCTGGGGGTGCAGAAATTATCCGCGGGCGGGCCTTTAAATTAGAATATGCACGGATCTTGAAGCAGCCTCCTTTCTTCTCCAAAACAGAACCGCCTGTCCCGTTTTCTACTGTCACCAGAGCAGTGAAACCGGCATTGCTCCGCCAAATCGGACCCGCCCCACCCCTTCTTGCTCCGCCCCGATATTGGTCTGCCCTGCCCCTCCTTGGTCTGCCCTGCCCTGCCCCGCTCCATCTCTCCCATCTCGTTGATTGTTCCCTTTCCCACCTCTTTGTGAAAGGCGAGGAAAGAGCCGTCGGGCGTTACCTTCGACTGCCATAACCGGTGTAGCATCTCCACAACTCCACTACTCAAGAAGGGTAAGTAATTTTATATCAATTTTGAGTTAATTTGATTGAATTGTTAATGCACGTAAAATGTTCGATGAAATGCATGTAAGATGTTTGATAGATTATTTGTGATATGTCAATGTGAAATTGTTAGTATATTTAGCCCAACTCAAGAACGGTACGTAATTTTATGTCAATTTCGTGTTAATTTGATTGAATTGTTAATACACGTAAGATGTTCGATGAAATGCATGTAAGATGTTTGATAGCTTATTAGTGATATGTCAATGCCAAATTGTTAGTATATTTAGCCAATTTTTGTCATATGTCAAATGTCCGACGAAAGACGTAATGTAATTTTATAGGAATTATTTGTATTAATTGAAGTGATGTATATAATTATTTCTTTTTTTACAATATGATTGTTCAAATGACATGAGTGGAAGAATGTTCATTTATGTGTTATTCATTTTGAATGGATTCACACAAATAATAAGAAAATAATAATTAAAAAAATAGGAATAAAATATAAAGATGTGTATTTCTTTACCCCATGTTTGGTTATGGCCTAAAGCTAAGGAGGCCTAAATTGGTTATTTCAACTTAGGCCGGTCAAAATTATTTATGTTTGGTTGAGGCGTAAAGTTAAACCATAGCTTAAATTATTCCTTGTTCGGCTAGAGTTGATGGAGGACTAAAGTTTTAAAAGCCCAAATTGGTTAATTATTTATAATAAGATACTAATTATATAATACTAATATATTAATAATAATTGTTAATAATTAGTAATTATTAATTGTTAATAATTAATAATTATCAATTATCAATAATTATTAATTACTAATTATTAATTATTAATAATTATTAATAATAAGATACTAAATATATGATAATAATATATTGATAACAACTATAATATATTAACAGTATAACATATTAATTATATAATTACATATTAATAATAATTATGAATAATAAGATACTAATTATATAATATTAATAGATTATTATATTATTATATTATTATAATAATTATTTAATATATGGGTATTAATTATATATTAATAATTAGATACTAATTATATAATATTAATACATTATAATATTATCATACTAATTATTTAATATATTAACAATATGACATATTAATTATATAGTTATATATCGTTAATAAGATACTAATTACACAAAATTTGTCAATGAATTTGTATCCTTCTTTTTTTATTTGAGAGTGCATATCGAGTACCATACAAAAATATCCCTTCTTTAAAAAAATAAAAATGTCTTAATTATAATTTTTGTATAATAAATGAAAGTTTTCTTATTGGTTTCAATGATTTTAACGTAGGATGGCGGCTAGGGGACGTGGACGGCCTAGGAGAGTACCACCACCGGACCCTGATCTTGAGCCAATTTCCGATAACAGCACCGAACATTTCAGTCCTCTATTGTGGATGACTCACGCAGAGCACCGAGTTTCACTGGCATCTATTGAGGTACTTGATTACTTTTTTAATTTTAAATTTTGTCGAGTTCTCGTATTTTCAGTTTTTTATGTTGTTTGCTTTTTTTCAACGCAGAGTGAGGAGATTGTAGAGGCTAGGAGTCGGCATCCTAGTATACAGTACTATCTGGTGATGGACCGGTATCTGCAAAATTTGGGATTGCACCATTTGGTCGATATTATGGAGACGGAGACTAAGGCCATGAATGCGTCCCTCATGGCGGCACTAGTGGAGCGATGGCGCCCTGAGACTCAGACGTTCCACCTACCGTTCGGAGAGATGACAGTGACTCTCCAGGACGTTAGTGTCCTATGGGGTCTGCCCATCCAGGGTGAGCCCGTTGGTGGCATATCTGACCCCCCTGAGCAGGATGACGACATGATCAATAACAGACTCGCAGAGCTGTTGGGAGCTCAAAGAGATATACGGGATAATAATGGGAAGTCCAGATACGCTATCAGGAAGACGAAGCTGCAAGCTCTGTTTGCGGGAGGTCTGGATCGGCATGCCACGGAGCTCGAGATTCAGAGGTACTAAAAAACTATTAGGAAATAAATTTAAATTGTACTACAATTAGTGCCGAAAAATGAGTTGCCTTCTAATTTTAATATTACATATATACACGGGCCTTCGTGATGGACCTATTTGGTTCTATTATGTTCCCTGATTCGAGCGGTGATAATGTCCCGCTGATGTATCTGGAGCTGGTGCAGGACCTTGAGCCTGATTTCAAGTACAACTGGGGTGGGGCAGTCCTGGCACATCTTTACTTCAACTTGTACCAGAGTTGTCAGGTCCGTAAGTTCTTCTTCAGCTGTACCAGAGTTGTACCAGAGTTGTCAGGTCCTGGCACATCTTTACTTCAGCTGATCAGTGGGATACAGCTGCCTCTCCGGGTTAGCCGTATCCGCCGAGGGCTAATGATTAGGAGGCTTCTGGGAGCGGGACTCAGATTGACTCTGCATCCCAGTTTGTAGAGTCCCTATTCCATACCCCACCGCCACCGCCAGCTACCTACGCGGCCGAGCCCATAGATCCATGGAGTGTAGCACTCACGATGAGCGCACAGGCTGAGCCCGAGGAGGAGGTTACACCAGCTCTGAGAGCGCAAGCTGGACAACTACAATGGCAAGACTGGCGTCAAAGGAATTTCAGTAGGGAAAATATGGGTCATCCACCTCACCGGTTTAGCCCTTCACAGTATAATTGAGATAGATCTTATTTGCAGTTACTGGTTTAGTGTAGATTAGTTTTATTATGTTTCGTTATGTTTTATTATTGTTTCGTTATGTTTTATTTTGATTTGCAGTTTAGTTTTATAGTTTTCATATTTAAAAAAAAAACATAATCTCCAAATACACATCAAAAACAATAATATGAGAAGTACACAATAAAATTAAGTTCATACAAACTTCTAACTTAACAATTAAAACTAATTTAAATTCCAGCATGAGCAGATAAACGTAATCTCCAAATACAACATGGAACAAAGTCCTCGGCCGAGGTTAAAAAAAAATTTCTTTCATCTTTGAAGGTACACGGGTCTTAGTCTTAGTCTGAGCCTTAGACGGCGTCGCTATATTAGTTTCTTCTTTCTTTGATCCATATCCGTAGGGGTTTTCTACAAAATCATTATCAGATATGTCATTACGGTTAAAAAATTCATCTATCCGCACACATTTCGGACATTCACTTCTAAGCTTTCCACAAAAGCAACATGTCATGCTTTTATTTTCCTCGCTCTTTTCTCGAGTATTGTTGTCCATCCTTCTCTTCTACAATTTACAAAATAATAATTAAAAAAAAGCCTTCATACATATATAAATAAAGTTAATACAAACCTCAAAATAAAAATTGTTCACAATATTTATTTAAATAGTGAAATACTTTGAAAGAGCACTGAAGTTAAATTCTACGACCCCGAAGAAATTGGAATCCTAGTAACCGTCCAGATCCCCATGATGATGTGCTCCTTCTGGGTGGTTGCACTGCTTCTTCTTGCTGGTATGCTGTACCGGATGGTCTTGCGCCAGATGTGCTCCTTCTAGCTGGTTGAACTGCCTCTTCTTGACGATGTCCTGCGCCAGAGGTGCTCCTTCTTCCAGCTTGAGATGTGCTCCTTCTTCGCTGGGTAGTACCTGAAGGCCCTTGCATCCCAACCGCCTCTCCTCCTAACAGTCTTTCTCCCATTGACTCCCTAAATATCATAGTTGCATTTTCACGGTCAGCTGTACGGCTTCTGGCTGTGCTTCGCCGCGACCTTTGCGATCCGCTTGAGTCTGCCATGACTCGCTCATTTTCTGCTGCATTTGCTGTGTTATGAGCATCTGCATCCCACATATGTTATTTATTAACCTGTTCAATATTGGAATGAAATATAATCATTTTTCAAGGTCGAATGTTACATACCTCGACTCTGCCTATCAGTAGTGGAACGGCGAGGGCGGTGCCCCTGTCGCCTACCTTGCATTTCATCCATGGTCATTACATGACGGATGTGTTTTCTCCTACCACGCCGTATCCAATCTTTGGTTGGCTCAATTTTAGGGGTAGTGGTCGTAGGCCAATCTTCTGGATTGCCATAAGGAACAAACACAGCATTCCAAGTACTCAGAAGGTAGTCCACCTTATACCGGTGGTCAACAAATATGTCGGGTGACCAGTTTTTCTGACGACAAACAGCTAACACATGACCGCACGGAATTCCAGTTAATTGGATACCTCTGCATGTACATTCTACTGCTCTGTTGGGCCCGAATGTCACAATATACTGGAACCTTCTGTGAAGCATGGACATAGTTCCATCCTGCATTTGGACTACTGGAACATATTCACTTGGGCCCGTGACCTCGTACTTACCTTCGCCATGCGAGTATGGGATGACATCCATTTTTGCAGCTTTCTCCCACCGTGCAGCAATCTTATCATGTACCGCTTGGAAAAAGGCTTCTCTGCATCCCTTTGTTCCATCGCTGCTTGTCGCCATTGAACAAACCAACTATTGCACTTGTAGAATGTGTCCTCCACAAGTGCAGCCACGGGCAACATTCGGCTCTTCTTGAAGACAGCATTAAGGGACTCGGAGCCGTTTGTTGTCATGATACCAAATCGGTATCCTCCATCACAGGTTTGGAAAATTTTATCAAAATTTGATTGCTCCATGACATCATTAGGACGTACTTGGTCTGATATTACACATACAAATCTATTAACACCAATTACATTATTCCTGAGCCAATGTAAGAACCAACCCCAATTATCTTCATTCTCCTTATGCACAATTGCAAATGCTAGAGGTAGCAATTGGTTCTCGGCATCATAGCCGCAAGCTATCAAAAGTCTTCCCTCATACCGCCCAGAAAGGAAGGCTGCATCTATACTTATCACCAGCCTTAGGTAATCAAATGCGGTGATGCATGGTCCGTAAGCCCATGCCACGGCCACGAATTCCACAACACCTTGCCTGACCAGTCCTGTATCTTTATCGAAGCTCGGTTTGGTCCGAAATTGGTGCCTCGAGCCGGGATTCTTGTCACGTATCCCGAGAAGTGATAATTTCATAAAGTTGTACGACTCTTCCCAACTCCCAAATTGCCGGGCTACTGCAAGCTCGCGACCTCTCCAAAGTTTGTTGTACTTCGGGGTTATACTGCCAAACCTAACCCTTACATAGTTTGCCACACTCTGGATGCTCATAGTGGGGTCTTCCTTAATGCTAGTCCCAATGATATCTGCGATAATTGATGCCGTCAAATTTGCATGGTCGGTCCTGGTGTACTCAGATGTGCATGTGTGAGGCATGTCTTGCTCAGTTATCTTCCATGTATCTCCAATATTTGTTGCTTTTACCTTCAGTTTAAAATGACAACCCGATGATGTGCATCTAAATTCCAGTTGGGATGTGTCACTTCTCTTCGTATATATCTCTTGGTTCTTCTCAACATGGTACTCTTTGATCTTTTTCGTCAGTTGCTTTTTGTTGGCGAAGAATTGGCCTGCTGCGAGATCACTCTTGTATTCAATCCGATGACCGTAGTAAGAAACATCTGCTTCTTGAAAAGCAGATGTGTCATTGAAGTTTAGGAACGGGTGAGTCTCAGAACGGCCACTTAACGGCATGTCTCTAATTTGCCTCACCGTGGGCTCTGTGTATTCTTCTTCATCTTCTTTATCTTCCTCATCTACCTCATCATCCAAGTCTCCTTCCCCCCATTCATCCCCAGATTGCAGATTCTCATCCGGTACCTCGTTCATAAATTCAAATTCCAACTCTATTGGATCTTCCTGTACTCGTGACGGTCTGGGGTGAGGATTTGGTTCAGGTCCAGGTAAGGATGGAGAACCTATGGATATATATGGGATAAAAGGTGGACATTGTGGATGGGGTTGGATAAAAGGTGGAGATTGGGGTGAATTACTGTATATTTCTGGTTCTGGTTCTAGCACTGGCATTGGTCCAGGTACGAATAGAGGGGTGTGTGGTTCATAATTTGGTTGATAATTTTCTACAGCCAAATTTTGGGATGAACATCTAGCTCCTGACTCTCTGTTAATTCGGCATGCAAAAACTTCCAACACGGGATCACCGGACCTCACAACCTTCCTAAGCAGGCCTCTAAATGCTCCTTCATCTCGCAATGTGATTCTGAGATACTTTCCTGCTTGGAGCATACGGGCCTGTATTTCTAATTTCCAGTGATTCCTATTGTAGCCGCTCGCTTCATAAATAATCAAATGCAACTCCTCCAATGTGAAATTTTCTTCAACCCAATACGTATTTACTGGAGGTTTGGAGTAACATACACCATACTGATCATTTATGAACTTCCCTCCAAAATGTACTGAAATTCCAATAGACATGGCCAATGAACTACATTCATAAATGTCAAATATTTGGTCATTTTACTGATTTCAATTATCAACAGTTGAGAACAGTACATGAATAGTACATATGAACTGTATTTAAACACTATATATGAACAGTGATGGAACAGTATTTATGTACAGTATTTAAATAGTATATGTGTACAGTATTGAAACAGTATATGTGAACAATATTTATGAACAGTAATTAAATAGTACATATGAACAGTGATTGAACAGTATTTATGTACAGTATTTAAACAGTATATGTGAACAGTATATGTGAACAGTATTTGAACAGTACATATGAACAGTGATTGAACAGTATATGTGTACAGTATTTAAACAGTATATGTGAACAATATTTATGTACAGTATTTAAACAGTATAGGAACAGTATTTATGTACAGTATTTAAACAGTATAGGAACAGTATATGAACAGTACATACGTATACGCACATGTATATGACCAGTGCATGAAAAGAAAATACATACACCTAAATAGTAAATACGTATATGTATGTGAAGAGTGCATACCTGATTTACCAGCTGAACAATACGTCTCCTCCTTTTTCCTTCTCTCCCTCTCTTCTTCTTCCTCTCTTTCTCCTCTCTTTCTCTCTCCCTTCACTGACTTTTGCTGATCTTTTATAACAAAAAATTGTGCCAAAAAAAAATAAAAATAATAAATGGGTCAGATCGCCGATAATATCCGCGGGGTCGAATATTTAATCCGGCCCGCGGATAATTTCCGCGCCCCCACCCTTTAATTCGGCGCCGCAGATTGACTTCAAGATTCGTGCAGCGCATCTGGAATTTATAGGCCGGGTCGCGGATAATATGCGCGGGGGGAATTAATATTCCGGGGCGCGGATAATATGCGCGGGGATGGTAGTTTTATAATTTTCTGGATACCCTATGTATTTTTAATAATTTTATTAATTAGATGGGTATTTTTAAAAAAATCGGAACTCTGCTGGTACTCACGAAAATGACAACATGGCCAAAGTTTTTAGCATACCAATTTAAAGGTGTACTATCTCAGCGTAAATAATGAGTACTTATAGCACTTGACTTGAGTAAAGTTATTTAGCTCCAAGCTATTGTCCAAATTTTTCTTTTGAGATTTATAAAAAATAATTAATGTTTTTTTTTTTTTTCTATTTCAACAATGGGGTACTTATATATAAAATTTGAAATTAACATAATTTTTTTTCCTTCCACAGAATTATACCTTATTTTGTTAGTACAAAAGTTATGATTGGTGACAAAAATAAGTACTTACACAGCTAAAAACTCAGAAAGGTTTGCTACACAGTCATATTCCTGCCACAGTATTATACCCCTAGTCATATTCTTTTATTTTTTTTTCCTTCCACAGTATTATAACTTATTAACATAATTTTGAAACGATTGAAAATTAAAGGTGACAAAATTTAATTTCAGTTGAAGAATATGAGGGGTGGCAAAAAAAAATTGTAGCTTGTGGCTCGATCGTGACTCGCTCGTTATTAGAATAAGTTGTTAACGAACCAATTCGCCATTAGTTTGGTCCAGAATTAAGTAGTTCAAGCTGGGGCCTAGCTTACTCGCCAGCTCGCGAACTAGCTCGGCTGGCATCAATTTGTGAATTTGTGTGCATTTTGTACTGTCTAGCTCATTCTAGTTCGGATCAGCTCGATCCAAAAAGTTTCTAGAATTAATTTTTTTCTTAAAACAAGATCTAATTAGACCCAGCGAGCTAGCTTGTCAACTCGCGAGCTAGCTTGTCACGATTTGAAGCTAAGGTTTAGCTCGGATGCCCTAAGTCTAACTGACTCGGCTGTAGCTCAGTTTAAAATTAACAAGCTGAGCTAGGTCCTAGCTCAAACCGAGCTAACTCGTTGCCACCCCTAAATATGACTTTATAATTTGAAAGGCAAACTAACAAAATCCAATATGTGAGGATAAAAGTATATTCTATTGTTAGTATCATCACAAATAATTATGTTAGTAATAACAATACTCTTGAAAATAATAATTTTTATCAGTTTGCTCTTGATAATAATTATTTTTTATCCTTGCAGATAGTGACATATTCTTATAATTAACTACAAATAGAATTACTTGAAACCTTAGAAAAATTCCAAATAATGTAACCAAAACCTAACTCGATTTGATTTGAGAGAATCCGTGCAATTCGAAATCAATCCGATCCGACTTGTACATAAATATTCATGATAGCAAGCATCTTGATTAATTTCCAAGAAAAAGGGTCTTTTTGGGGAAGATAATGGGCGCATGGAATCATTAACCAATTTAATTTTTTGAATTGCGAGGTGATACCTCAAGGATTGGACCGCACGCGCGTTCGACACATGGGGCAATTTCTCGAATTTTTTTCATAAATCATAATTAATAAAACGTTTTTTAGGAACCAATATGAGTGATTTTTTTTTTCAAAAACCATAAGCACTGTGGGGTTCCCACGGTCTCAAATTGTCTTTTTTTTTTTTTTTTTTTTTTGTTCAGACCGTGGGGTTCCCACGGTCTCAAAATTTTTTTTTTTTTATAAAACAGAATTTTTTTAATTTTTTGTATTAAAATATTAGAAATGTTGAATATATTTCTTTGAAAATAGATGAAATACAATATAATTTGATTTATTAGAAATACTGCAATAAATAACCCGGATCAATATTTTTCAGGTCGGGTTTTTCGCGGCTGTAAGAAAAATTAATATATTTCTTTATGTGTTATTAGAAAAAAATAAAAATGCTTACATTCTGAGTTATTGATCCTGGTTCAAAATTCACTTCTAGGTAATTCAGAAAATATTGTGATCCTTCTAGGATATTTAATTTTTTAAAAGTTATATCTATTTTGAGAATTCTTTTTGAATAACAATCATTAAATAACTTAAAAGTTATTGTTTTTTTCAAAAATAGATACAACTTTTCATAAATTAAATTTACTAGAAAGATCACAATATTTTCTGGATTACCTAGAAGTGACTTTTGAACCGGGATCAATAACTTAGAATCTAAGCATTTTTATTTTTTTCTAATAACACATAAAGAAATATATTAATTTTTCTTACAACCGCGAAAAACCCGACCTGAAAAATATTGATCCGGATTATTTATTGCAGTATTTCTAATAAATCAAATTATATTGTATTTCATCTATTTTCAAAAAAATATATTCAACATTTCTAATATTTTAATACAAAAAATAAAAAAAAATTCTGTTTTATAAAAAAAAAAAAAAATTGAGACCGTGGGAACCCCACGGTCTGAAAAAAAAAACTGTTTAAAAAAAAAAAAAAAAAAATTTGATACCGTGAGGTTCCCACGGTCTTTATGGTTTTTAAAAAAAAAAAATCAATCATATTGGTTCCCTAAGAAACATTTTATTAATTATAGTTTATGAAAAAAATTCCAATTTCTCAGAGAAAAGAGAGAGAGCGCACTAACTTGATTGAATTCTCATTGGTTAGCATTTCTTTATGTTTTTCTGATACATGATTGGTTAACAGTTAGCACTTAGTTTAGTGAGGCATTGGAAACCGTTCGTTGCTATTTGCTAACAGCCTCTTATTATTTTTATTCATTCACTTTTTATTTTATTTTTAATGCTTGATTGAATTCTGATTGGTTAGCATTTCTTTTTGTTTTTCTGATACATGATTGGTTAACAGATAGCACTCAGTGAGGCATTGGAAACCGTTCGTTGCGAACAGCCTCTTATTACTTTTATTCATTATTCATATTTTTTTTAATGTGCTCAAGGTATATTATGGAGATTTTAGAAGAAAAATATATGGTTTTCAAGGTATATTTTTTAAACTTGTGTTTAATTTAGGTTTAGATGTTTACACCACTGATTTTTCCCACTTAAGTATATAAGTATATATATATATAGAGAGAGAGAGATGAGCTATGATGTATTGCAATGTATATGCATCCTTATGCATTGAACCATAAATTATCAATTTAAAATTCAAATGACCGATCCAAACAGTTCATCTTGTTCTCCATATTAATATGTGCTTGGAGACCAAATTTTACATTTTTTTGAAATTTTTTTACTATTTTTTTAGATTTGTTGAAAATCTGCAAATCTGGGTGAATAGTAAAAAAACAGTAAAAATTTCTGAATCACTGGATCGGCAATTTTCAAAGTGGCTTAATAAATAGTAAAAAAATTCCAAAAAATGTAAAATTTGGTCTCCAAGTACATATTAATATGGAGAACAAGATGAATGGTTCGGATCGTTCATTTGGATTTTGAATTGATGATTTATGGTCCAATGTACAAGGGTGCATATGCATTGCAATGCACCATAGCCAATCTCTCTCTCTCTCTCTCTATATATATATATATGGAGAGAGAGAGAGAGAGAGCGATTGACTAATATCAAAATATTTGTTACGAAGCTATGATGAAACCAATTAATTTTCTAATTTTTAAAGCCGAAATGGTCGATCTAAACCATTAGATGTGATATTTATATATAAATGTGCTTGCAGTCCAAATTTTATATTTTTTGAAACTTTTATTATTATTTATTAAATCAGTTTTAAAATAGCTAATTTTAAAAAACAGTGAAAGATTTATGGATCATTGCAAATGACAATTTTAAAATTGACTTAATAAATAGTAAAAATTTCAAAAAAATTATAATTTGGTCTTCGAGCACATTTTAATATAGATTGAATATTGAATAGTTTAGATCAACTATTTGGACTTAATTTAAAATGTAAAAAGTGAAATATTTGTTCCATATTAATTAGCCAACCTCTTCTCTATATATGTATTTTGAAAAAAATGGATCAAAACCACCGATTTCCATTAAACTAGAAACCATACACAGTATTATAAGCTTTTATAAACTTGTTCCAGTAGTGATATAATTTAGGTTTCACAATGATAATTAATTAATTACGCTAACAATTAAATATATATTCTAAGCGTTTTCCATATCAGTTTACAATCCATCTTAAAATAGAGTAGGTTAGCAATACGATATTGATTTTGTGTTCTAAAT
>JARJHM010000990.1:0-95136 GCA_033356055.1 Carex pumila | reverse complement strand
CCTTTCTCTAACAAAAATAGTTGACCACATAGGTATAAATACTTTCATGCATAGATATAAATACTTGTAATACTTGATATTAATATTTTTAAATGTCAGCAGTGTCATATGTGAAAAATACTAGGTATAAATACTTAAATGACGAGGTATAAATACTTGTGTAATGACAAGCTCGAAAGTATGTCATCATGGATTTCATTTGAAAGATAAAATTGCGTAGAAGACGTTCGTGGTTTTAAATTCGCAAAATTCCTTATAGATCATGAGAAATGTGTCACACCCCAAATCCAGGATATAACAGCCTGCCGCGTATATTTATTAAGACATATATACGCAAGGCAGTGAATCTTTTATGTGCATTACCAATAATACCATTACATAATAACCGCATCCCTATATTCCTTACAAGATTTATCTGACAAAATACGGCAAACTATAGCTTAGAATTGTCTCCCGTATCCTATCAATTTTAACCACCCAAATCTCAAATTATGTGTGGTTATGTTGTCAGACGAATTCCAGGATCGACTCTTTGTATCCGTGTAATAAACCTGAAAATGACCCAAAGGGTGGGGGTGAGAATAAATTCTCAGTGCGAATTTGCCACAGTTAGATTATTGGACTTGGAATCAAACTCCATATTCAAAAATGAAACCCATACAATAGCAATTAAAATAGATACATATTCATAATTAACGAGATGCCTATGCTTGATAACAATAATAAACCGAATCACAGTTTACGGAATTTCCAAGGTGAATTTCAAAATAAACACGTAGTTGGCTTAACTCGACTCATTAGGGCTTGTAGCAACTACAGATGTTCTCTCGAGCTAGACCCTTTATCAAACCCTCGTCTGTAGGGTTACTGGCACCTACAGACGTTCCACCGAGCTGGACCCTTTATCTGACACCCATCTGTAGTGCTTTGGCTTAACCATTTCCTAAGGTCTGGTTCCAAGTCAGCTATACAGCTCAACTCGACAAATGCATTCACATGGAATCAAAGTTACCTATACAGGTCAACTTTGCAAATCTCAAGCAAATATATCAAAGCCGCCCATACGGGTTAGCCTTACAAATTCATAACAGGTCAACGCATAAGTCAGCAGCATCACCTTATCCAGCCACCTATACAGGTCGACCTGGCAAATTCATAACAGGTCAACGCATAAGTCAGCAACATCACCTTATCCAGCCACCTATACAGGTCGGCCTGGCAAATTTAGAAATAGGTCAACGCATAAGTCAGCAGCGTCACCTTATCTAACCACCTTTACAGGTCGGCATGACAGATTCATTCACATAAAGAACAATTAATAGAACTAATCAAATAATAACCATACCAACATGCCAAATAACCTTAACCAAACAATTCAAATCATTCTCATTTATGCAAGAATCAATATACAGCATGAATTCCAAACTATGCAACAATTAAGCATTCAACATGACAAACGAATAAACAGTTTAATTCCTAAAAATGAAATATCAAACAAGTCCAAGAATCCCGCACCTGATTACGATGAACTTATTGCTTAGTTATGGATTAGACGTCTCGAAATGTCCCGCAAAGTCTTGCTCGATCGAGCATACACCTATATTACATGTACCCTTGGTTTAACCTTTGTTCGGATGCTTGCTTGAGTTGTATTAATCACTTTGTACTTTTCTTAACGAAATTCATATATTTTAGTGTCAACACTTTCTTCATTGGTCTTAATTACTTAACATCTCTTATCAATTCTTATATTCACGTTTGGGTCCTCTAGACCATACACAATTCCAATTTGGTAACAATTCCTTTACCATCTCACTATTTTGGTTCTCGTAACAATTCAATTTGCCGATTAATTAAGCCGTAATTTGGTCAAAAATTGAATTAATCAATCTATGTCAAAGTTGAGAGAGAGGTTTACCGATTACAAGTCTATTTGGTCGGATTAGCCTAATCGATCAACAACATTTCCAAATTTTGGATTTGGTACCAAAAACCCTAGAAATAGAAATCCAAAATTGAGGTGAAATCGGGAAAAAAATTGACACATAAACAACTAAGGAGGTTAAATGAGCTAGTCTACAAGTAATTCAAACACAAATCTCGGGTTTAAAATGAAAACCCTAACAATGGTGAAATTCGGATTTTGAGGGAGAAGATGAGAGAAGGGAATACTGAATGGGAGAGCTAGATGAGAGAAGCAACCAATTTCTCGCTCCTTCCTTCGATTTCACAGGAGTTTTGGTGAGTTTTGGAGGGAGGGGAAGCTCTCTCTCTCTTTTCTTCTTTCTTTGGCGGAACACACAAGAGGTAGGGAGAAGGGACGGAGTGAGAGAGAAAGAGACACAAAAATTTTGCTAATAGACCCTCACATTGTCAGATAAAACATTATAACGTTTTGGTAAATCGTTATAATGATTCAGCTAGTGAGAAACGCAGAAAATAGTGTATAAAATGCAGAATTTAGTGTATAAAATGTTATAACGTTTTGGAAAAACATTATGATGTTTTAATTAAATTCAGCCTTCAAATGATGACTATTTTTATCAAGTTTTGTAGTGAAAAACGTCACATAACGTTTTACGAATTTTTTTTATTTTTTTTATTTTTACAGATGTAATAAAATGTGAATGAGATTGAACAAATAAAATTGGAGGGATAATAAGGAGAATGAGAGTGCGGGTACTCATGTCATGTCCCAATTTTGAAATGTAGCAAAGCAAAGGGGATGAGGAAGTAGAGAAATTATTTACACAAGATACATAAATGAGCATCATCCTCTGAGATAACTCGAACTTTTGTGCGACCGACATGTACAGTGCCTAGTCAGAGATAGCATAGGGCCAGAATTATTTGTGCTTTGAGATTCGTGCATAACATATTTGAACGGGTGAGATTTTCCAGGAAGAAAAAAACATTCAAAGTTTGAGGTATCTCAGAGGATGCGAATTTTCAGCTTGTACCCTTCAATTTGACAATTAACTTCCCTTTCTTGTCCAATCCATTCCTAAAATTATATACTCTTCTAATTTTCTAGTTCTTTAGCACATCTGAATAGCTATAGTAAAAGTGGACTGACAAAAATATCAATCACAATTGTGCCACATGCCCCACATTCCAAATTTTTAGTATTGTTCAGCCGCCGACATTTTTATTTTTACTTCATTAAAAAAATTATTTTAATAATAATAACCAAAGTTTAATAAAAAATTTAAAAATATCCTACCCGTGAAATTTTTCCACGGACTGAAATTGTAATTCATTTTTTTTTATAAAACAGAAATTTGCTTTTAATTTTCATTTTTTGTATTGAAATATTATAAATATTGGATATATTTCTTTGAAAATAGATGGAATACAATATAATTTGATTTATTAGAAAGACTGTAACAAATAACCTAGATCAATATTTTTCAGGCTGGATTTTTTACAGCTGTAAGAAAAATTAATATATTTCTTTATGTGTTATTGAAAAAAAAATGCTTAGATTCTGAGTTATTGATCCCGGTTCAAAAGACACTTCTATGTAATCTAGAAAATATTGTGATCCTTCTAGGACATTTAATTTATAAAAAATTGTCTCTATTTTGAGAATTCTTTTTGAATAATAATTATTAAATAACCTAAAGTTTTTGCTTTTTTTCAAAAATAGATACAACTTTTCATAAATTAAATGTCCTAGAAGGATCACAATATTTTCTAGATTACATAGAAGTGACTTTTGAACCGGGATCAATAACTCAGAATCTAACTATTTTTATTTTTTTCCAATAATACATAAAGAAATATATTAATTTTTCTTACAGCCGCGAAAAATCCGGCCTGAAAAATATTGATCCGGATTATTTGTTACATTCTTTCTAATAAATAAAATTATATTGTATTTCATCTATTTTCAAATAAATATATCCAACATTTCTAATATTTCAATATAAAAAATAAAAAATAAAAACAAATTTATGTTTTAAAAAAAAATTGAATTACAATTCCAGCCGTGAAAAAATTCCACGGGTGGTGTATTTTTAAAATTTTTATTAACTTTGGTTATTATTATTAAAATAATTTTTTAATGAGATAAAAATAAAAATGTCGGGTTCAGCCGCGGGTTTTGGTTGCTCTACAGGTACAGGATTTATTTATTGGGTAGTACGTATATCAAACGGACAGTGGTTCGTCCATTTTTTCAGATGCCTTGGATTCTCTTCAACTACCTACTGAATTAAATAATATTAAAGAGTGCAAGATCTAATTGCAAATGTTGATGTCGATTACGATATTAATTTCGGAAGCTTGTTTGTTTAATAATATGTATAAAAGTATCAAATTTTGTCGATTACAAGAACACAAAAACTAAAAATAAAAATTGCAAAATTGCTATTTTAAATGGCAACCTAGTATTAGATATATATAATTTTTCAAATGAAGTAAATGTAATTTTTTTTAGAGAAATTTGGATATATATACCCATCACAACTTCTTTTATTAGATATTTACCCATCAAAAATTAAAAATTAGATATTTGCCCATCTAAACACAACCTATTTATTAATATACTCATTTTCAATGTTTTCACTAAAAAATATAAATAAACAATAGTAAAATATTTAAGAGACCATTTTACCCTTATAATTCCTTTCTATATCCTTTTCTTTTCTAATTTTTCTGCTTCACATTTCTTCACCCCACGCCATCTCTCTCCGGACTCTCCCCTACTTGCCCTCTCTCCAACCCACCCTTCTCCCGTGCAAAGATTGTAATTAATGCAACTTTTTAATATGTAATCAAATTATATTTGATACTAGAAGTTCAGTTACATGAGAGCATTAAAACGATTGAGCTAATGGAAAATTTGTGAAATTAAAGTGGTTGTGAAAACATAACTGGAAAACCAGAATCATAGGACCGAAGTCCTTAATTAGGCACTTTTGATTGAATTCAATTTTTTCTTTTTTGATGAAAACTCTTAGGCACTTTTGATTGAATTCAAATGGAGTCTGTTACATCCTAATTCTTTTCTGCCTAACAGAATAAAGTCTAATTTATCATACAATAAAACTCCTAACTTAATTCTTGAAAAGAAAGAAAACAACTTAAGCTACATTTGCTACTGAATAGATTATAAAAAACACAGGGTCTCTGAAATATTTTATTAATATTAATTTATATTTTTAGTAAATAAAATTGAAAATGAGTATATTAATAAATAATTATTATTTTAGTATTCGCGCTACAGTATCCATATAGTACTCATGCTACAATATCCGCACTTAGAGAAAATAATGTATTATGATCCCCACTAATTTTATAGTCTCATCAAATTATTATTCTAAAATCCCAGCAGCATCATGTCTCTATGGTTCCCACTAATTATATAATTTCTCTTTTTACAATCCCCGCACTCATTCTTGTGTCAACTTTTTTCTAACAAAAATAGTTGATTTCATAGAAATAAATAATTCAGTGTATAAGTATAAATATTTTCAATACTTAGATATTAATACTTTCAATGTCATATGTAAAAAACACTTGCAAGTATAGGTATAAATACTTGTACGGTGAGATATAAATACTTGCGCGACAACGAGTCTGAAAGTACGTCATCATGGATCTTATTTTAAAAAAAAATTGCGTAGATATTAATATGAAAAAAAATTGTGGAGATTTTGCAGTCCCTGCAGGAAGTTATTTTTCTGCATTTAATTTTTGATGGTCCCCCCCAAGAGTACAGTGTGGATACAATATTGTGGGTACTATTATCTTTGCGCATAGGTATAAATACTTCTATGCATAGATATTAATACTTTTGGAAAAAAAAATCAAATTGTGAAATTTTTGTGATCCCCATTAAAAGTTACTTTTTCACATTTAATTTTCGATGGTCTCCTCTGCGGATACTATAGCGCGGGTACTGTTATCAGCTTCCATTAATAAATATATTATGTTTACATGGGAAAATATCCAATTTTTAATTTTTTATGAGGAAATACCTAATTAAAGAAGTTATGATGGGTATATATCCAAATTTCTTTTTTTTATTAGCTTTGTGTTATATCAATAAAAAATAAAAAATATTCTATCTACCGAATTAGTGCACCAAGGTTCCATAAAATTTCATTTGAATAACATTTTACAGATTATGAGAATTAACCTTTGATCTTATAGGATAAAAGTTTTTTTTTGTACGGAAGATTGAACTAAGCGACTTGCATTGACCGTTTAATAGTTAAAATTCAAAATTTAGAATCATAATATTAGTCGATAGGTGTTATCTATATTCTATAATATCACAGACTAATTGTTATTAAAAATTACAAATATGACAAAAAGTTATCATTTTTAAACATAAGACATGTACCGTGTAGGGGTGAAACGTCACAATTTAGTGAGCGGAGATAGTAAATATATGTCAAAATGTAAAATTAAAATCACATTAAACGAATACAAATTGCATCATCTACAAATACAAATTCAAATACAGATACATAACAAATAATCTCAACTACCTTGCTCCGTAACTTCTGTACATTTCAAAGTTTTTTTCTCGAGAAATGACAGAGGATAAACCACAAAAGCATCATGTCTAATGTATCACGGGGTGTAAATGGATCAGATATTATCCGATTTCGTCTAGATTCACATTCAAAAAATTATCTAAATTATTCAATTCATATTCCTATCCGAAAAATTATAACGGATAAAGATACGATAAGATTTTTTAAATATCCATATCTTACTGTTTACATTTTTAAACCACAACAAATATGTTATATGTTCTTAAATTGATATTAAATTACATATTGTACTAATAATTTATTAAATTCCATATATATATATATATATATATATATTGATAAACAATATAACACTATGACATAATTAGTGACTAATATTTTAATAATATAATAGACGTTTTGTAATCAACAAACTAATTATGAAAAATATCCATATCTGTCTGATATCCGATCCGTATCTGTAACATTTAATATCCAATCCCTATTCATATCCGAAACTATCAATATCCGTATCTGAAAAATTATAACAGATATGAATACAGTAAGACCACTATCCAATTTGTATCCGACCGTTTATACCCTAATCAGCAAGTGTTATGTTCCATATATTATTTTATCTCTTTGACAATTTATTTTTTTCAAATAGAGTAAAACTAGAATATTTTCAAGTTAATCAAGTTTCTCTATAAATTTAATTAATATTTATTAGATTAATTTCAAAATGTTGAAACCGATTTCTCTTACGAGCAGTGCATCTACATACAAAAAATTTTAATTTTAAAATTTATTTATTATAAAATCAAGTGGTTAAATTAAAAAGTTTATAAATTAATTTTAATGCGTTTATTTTTTAAATATTTTTAACCACTTGATTTTATACAAAAATTATTATTTTTACATGTAGACATATCACTCATAAAATATATATGTTTCAATAATTTGGACACTTCATTTGAAACCAATACAATATATTTTTTTAGTTAATTTAAAATTTTTTATAAACTTAAAAGAGGAGGGTTCAAATGCCTTCATTTTTTTTAAACTTTAATAATTCAAAATTTAAAATAAAACCGTGGGACATGATCTACATCATTTTATCTATGTACATATAAAATATTATGACATTTTAATTTTATTTTGGTTGTCATCAAGAGCTCGTAAAAAAACATACTAATGTACATAATTTCTAGACGTTGATTTTTCAACTTATTGATTTACATAAGAACAAAATTAAAATGTGATATTTTTTTTATGAGCACATACAGGGGCGGAAGGTAAGGTAATCTAGGGGTGACTAAGCCACCTTCAATATTTTCAAATTTTTTTATTAAATATATAAAAATTGACTTGAAACTTATATTTTATGTGTATTCAGCCTCCCCTATGATAATACAAAAAATTTAAAGGACATGAATGTAAGATGACATATCTTTTTATATGTCTAAATTTATAAAAATATATATATGAATATATTATTTTTTTATTTTGATAAACATGTTATTTTATTAGTGTTAGTTATTTATTTATTGTGTTTTTTTTATGAAATTAAATAGTGAATATTTTATGTTATATAGATTTTAATTTTATGATTTTTTAAATATAGTGTTTATTCGGTTAGCCACCCCTATATTCAAAGTCGAGTTCCGCCTCTGAGCACATAGAGAAAATAACGTAGATCACATCGATCTAATGGTTTTATTTTCACTTTTGAGTTTTAAATTTTGAATTATTAAAGTTTAAAAAAAATAAAGACATGATGAATACACAAAAATGGAGACATTTGAATCCTCCTCAAATTAAAAATACTCTAATTATACTTTTAAGATATGAATGTGCTTGCTAACCGTTATCGGCTTTGGCTTCGACTTATCAAGGAATAACCGTATACAAATTATGTGTACGTTACTTGGGAGTGAATTCTATATATATAAAGTTAAATTTGCGAAGGATTTGCATTTTTCTCAGGTTATTGCACATTAGTTCTGCGTGTTTCTATTAACTGACAAGCTGAAAAAAAAATTCCTTGGCGAGAAAAATGGATTCAAATATATACGGCTAAACCATCATAATATTTATTTATTTTATTTAAAAATTCTCAGGTCGACCTCGAACTTCCCTCTCGACTCTCGAGTGATATATACCTGTTTAAGCTATTCAATAGGAAATAGGATGGTCAAAGAAATAATAGAAAGATAGTATTATTCACATTAGTGCGTGAAATTAGTATAAATGTTGTTTAATTTAGTATTTTTTTAACAGCACTAATTTTGAAAAGTGGTAATTCTGCTATTTGTAGCGTTAATTTAATAACATTTAGAAAGGAGAGAAACATATTTTAATTGCATTTAAATAAAAATAGCAACTCGGTTTTTCAAAGTAGAGTAATTATATTGTACATAAGCAAATGTTGTTGGATTATGTCATAATTTACTTGTCTGTTTAACTAGATTTGAAAAATATATATTTATTGAATTTAACAATTTTCTTGAGTTGATATATATGCATGTTTATAAAATTTAGCAGAAGTTGCTAAAGTTCCACAACGCTTGATAAGCGTTGTAACGGTTACTAAACCGTTGTAACAGTTAATAGGTGCTGCAACGGTTTCCACAAATTTTCAATTAATTATGTATAGAGTCAAGTAATAAGAAAACATTAAAAATGAATACATTAAAATTAATTTATAAATCTTCTAATTTTGACCGCTTGACTTTATACTATATTAATTCGGAAATTTTAAATTTTTCCATGTAAGAGCATTACGCATAAGGTATATGAATTTCAACAGTTTAAGTTCGTCCTTTGAAATCAATATAGTAAATTTTAGAGTTAATAAAGAAATTTAATGAACTTAAAAACACCCGAGTTCTACTCAACAAACACCCTAGTTAAAAACGAGAGGCGAGTGCAGCAGTAAGAAAAGTTACTCGAACATGTGCTATTTCTTAAAATAAGTCTAATAACTACCTTTATTAACTCACACTCGAATCACTCCCCGATCGAACTTTTCATGCGCCTTAAATATATACACTTGGCTACTATGTCCATGCACATATGCCAATTGTGTCGATAATTAATTGAATTGAACTTCTTTCGGTTAAGACGCAACTCTTGATAATTGTCATGCAATTTGAACCATGTCAAAAATGTGTTCTCACTTCTCTTAGTTAACAGTTTGTCTTGGTCTTCCAAAATTTTCCTCCAAATTTCTTGAAATACTCGCTTAATTTTGATTAATGCAAGCTGAATATTAGGTTGATTCACACTAGCACGTATAATTCGAATTTCGGATGTTATTATTTTTGGAGAAATTTTATTTTATTATCAGCTACTGGTTATGCACAGTTATTATGTGCGCACCATTTGATCTGAAATTAACACCTGCAGATAATATCATTTGATTGCACAGATAATAGCTGTGCACAGGTTATTAGAAAAGTTCCTCAAAAAACGATGATCCTTTCGTCTGTTCATTTGACGTAAAAAGTAAATATTTTTTTTTTAAGAATCATTATATAACAGAATAATTATATGAAACTCCCACTCTCATACTCATCACTCTCCATCTCTTAAACGAATTTTAATTTTTATAAACTAACTTAACTAACTAGTTTAATTAAATTTATTCAAAACATTGTAGTCTTTCAAATTTAATTAAATTCATAGGTATAAATACTTGAAAGACAATAAATTAAGAGGAGGGGTCAAATGCACCCAAATTTTTGTGCATCCAAATATATCATATCTTTCATATCCTTTATCTCCGTTTTGAAAGTCAAAACAATCAATCCGAACCATTAGATGTGGTCTATATATTAAGATGTTCTTGGAGACCAAATTTTACATTTTTTGAAATTTTTTTATTATTTAGTAAGTCACTTTGAAAATCGCTGATCCAATGGTCCATAAAATGAAAAATCAGTGATTTTCAAAGTGGCTTAATAAATAGTAAAAAAATTTCAAAAAATATAAAATTTGGTCTCCAAGCACATCTTAATATATAGATCGCATCTAATGTTCGGATTGACTATTCGGACTTTGAAAACAGAGAAAAATGATTTGAAAGATAGGGTGCATTAAATTTGGATGCATTTGAACCCCTCTCATAAATTAATACTTGCAAACTAAGATATTAATACTTGCATGTCTAACTTGATAAGACTATATGAGAGGATCACTCAAACTATATGGGGAGAATAATTATACATTTTTAGAGGTGAATTTTTTTTTCAATGTCATCCACATTTCTCACGATCTATAAGAAATTTTGCGAATTTAAAATCATGAACGTATTCTACACAATTTTATCTTTCAAATGAGATATATGGCTACATACTTTCGGGTTTATCGTTATACAAATATTTATACTTATACTTGTAAGTATTTATCCTCAATCATGGACCCGCATCTCCGCATCAATCTTTCCCAATCGTCTCTGTATCAACATTTCTCTAACAAAAATAATTGACCACATAGGTATCAATATTTTAGTGCATGGATATAAATACTTATAATACTTGATATTAATACTTTTAAATGTTAGCAGTGTCATATGTGGAAAATACTAGGTATAAATACTTAAATAACGATGTATAAATACTTGTGTGACGTCGAGTTCGAAAGTATGTTATCATGGATTTCATTTGAAAAATAAAATTGCGTAGAAGACGTTCGTGTTTTTAAATTTGCAAAATTCCTTATAAATCGTGAGAAATATAGACGAGATTGAACAAATAAAATTGAAAAAATAATGGGGAAACAATTATGAGGTCCGTATATAACAACGGACTTCTTATTTATTTATTATTTTTTTAAAGTCATAAAATACAGTTAGGATTATTAGGAAATGAGAAGAATATATATTAATATAATATTATTTTTTAAATTAATTTTGAGAAACAAGTAAAGGGTGAAAATGGATTATCCGATCCTAATTCGCTCCGAATCCACCATCTGAATCTGTTTAATTCGGAGCGAATAATTACTGGATGCGGATCCGAATAATTGCTACCCCTTTGGATTCGAAAACAAATCCGGTTCAAAACCAAAAAATAGATTATCCGATCTGAATTCGCTCCGAATCCACCATCTAAATCCATTTAATTCGGAGCGGATAATTACTGGATGCGGATCCGAATAATTGCTACCCCTTTGGATTCGAAAACAGATTCGGTTCAAAACCAGAAAACGGATTATCCGATCCGAATTCGCTCCGAATCCACCATCTGAATCCGTTTAATTCGGAGCGGATAATTACTGGATGCGGATCCAAATAATTGCTACCCCTTTGGATTCGAAAACAGATCCGGTTCAAAACCGGAAAACGAATTATCCGATCCAAATTCGCTCCGAATCCACCATCTGAATCCGTTTAATTCGGAGCGGATAATTACTGGATGCGGATCCAAATAATTGCTACCCCTTTGGATTCGAAAACAGATCCGGTTCAAAACCGGATAATTCGCGAATTATCCGATCCAAATTCGCTCCGAATCCACCATCTGAATCCGTTTAATTCGCGAATAATTACTGGATGAATTCGAAAACGGATAAGATATCTGCATATATCGGGAATCCATTCTAAGTTGCTGCGCCACAATTGTCTCTCCGCACTCTACGCTATTAACTAATTTGGGCCTCTAAGACCTTATATACTCTCTGTTTTCCTTACTGCAAAACATGTGGGACTAAAATCATTTGGACATTTGGACATTCATTCTGAATCAAACAGTAGTATTTTTTTCGAAACTGTCAAAGCTGCTTCTCGCGGATCCGCACAACTCATACCCAATCAACGGAGACGAGACATATTTGTCCATTATATGTAATGGATCTGCTGCGAATCCGTTTCAAATAATGCAGATACGAATGTGGTATCAGCATTATCAGCTCCGAATCAGCTCCGTTTTCACCCCCTAGGAACAACATGTTAGTTAAAAAGACTCCGACGAGCACGCTCGTGTTAACAAATCGTGTGGAATTCTTATCTTTGGATGATTTAACCGCGTGGACTTGAAGTGGGGTCAAAAAAGGTCATAAGATTTCAACGGAGAACTGTGCAGCAGCAACATAGCATGACAAACCCAGAAAGGCTTTTTGGGTTGCGCGCCATATCAAATATATTATGTCAAGCTTTTTAACCCGTGCGTAGGTTTGTATTTGTTAGTTAAACTACACGATGAACAATTTTGATAATCAAATTAAGAGCTCGAGCTTAGTTTCAAGACATTCGTCATTTCTTTACAGAAATAGGAAAACATATGTTCGACAACAGTCGATCATTTGCATCGCTTAGGGTTTGTTTGGATATGCGTAACTATAATTGTAATTATATTCACCAAAATCAAATCAGAATCCGAAATTTAAACCACTAAAATTGAAGCAATATACTAAATGAGTTCAATTAATGCATTAATAGCGAGATTACACATGCTCTAGCATATCCTTAGAGTGACATCATGGTCGTTTTTTTTTTTTTTTTTAACCCATTTAATTTTCGATCGTCAGATTGAGTCTGGTTGAGTTCGGGTAGGTGGTCCAAGAATGTGAAGTTGATTTGGGAGTAATTTTTATTGAGCTTTAAATAAATCTGAACTATTGATTATAGATCAGATCATCCAGGTCAATTCTGTCTAATTTTTCTCTCTTTTTATCCAATTTATCTTTACATGTTTAGGCTCTCATCCGAAACGTTCAATTCAAATCTAACATAAACTGTCCAACTAAATCCGCACAATCGGAGAGGATCCGAATCCAACTCGAAACGGCTGTTTAATTTTTTGGCAATACGAACCTAATAATCGTCCGATCCTCTGTGGCATATAATGTTGTACTTCGTGTAGCGAGTTGTTCAACTAGCCACAGCATTTTCTCCGGAAAACTGATCGCAGTTCTTTTATTCCGCCTGGCCTATATATAATATTTGTGACTCTTCGCATATTTTGATCCGCCTTTATAATCACCGAGCTACATCAAATGGGTCATATAATAGCAGTGAAAAGAGAAAGAAAGGAAAGGCGCACCGAATTCGAATTGATGGACAAATGTGCACAGATCCAGGCATGAAAACATACAATCGCATTTAATTCTCATTTACACTCCTACCTATACTCTCTCCAACCCATGAACCATCATTTATTGCTCCTCTCTCTCTCTGCGGTAGACTGTACCGCTGTAGCTTTTTCAGAGCCCGAGACTAAGAGTCTAAGACCCACCTTCCTCTTTCCCAGTAGGAAACGAAAGCAACTATCCAGAGTTTTTACCAGACATTTTTAGACTTGGTCGCGAGCTAGTTTTCTTTTGTCTTGCAATGGGTTGAAAAGGCTCTGCTTTGTACACGGTAGCAACAATCATGTCTTGTAATAATGCGATATGAACAAAAAAAGGTGAAAGATATTTGCCTTTTCCTTCGTTATTGCGTTCTGTTTTAGTTAAATAATTGATCTTTTTCTTTATTTGTCAGATTTTGGGAGCTAATCTGATTCTTAAAAATTGCAAGGTGTAGGTTGTGTTATTGCTTCTTCTCGCTCGATCCTTCAATTAACCTTGTCGAAAATTTAAATCCCACAGTGCCGGTTAGTCTCTCTTACACTGGATAACTAACAACATTTCTGTTTTCTCGTATAAAATTCTTTACCAACATTGTTTTTATTACTCAAAGTTCCAACGACTACAAAAAAATCAATTTTAAATAGCACACGTGAACAAATTATATCCAAAATGTAATTTTTTTCGCATCAAACTTGGTCGTGCGCCAGAATCGTCGAAGAAGGGTACTTTTAGCATGCATGCTCTTGAAAAGATAATTTTCATAGACCCCAAAAGTTCAAAATTTGCAAATTTAGTACTCATAATTATGTGGTGTAACGAATGTGATCGGTGGGCTTATTGGTAATTTAAAGGCCTTGGCTCAAAACAAGGTTTTGGGTGTTATGTTTTGGGGTAACTGAATTATGTTCATATTTGGGAGTGCGGTTGTGCAAAAAGATATAAAAGATTTAGAACTACAGGGCGTTTTACTTATATACAAGAAAGCTAGGGCATCTTGGCACAAAAAACATCTCTTAGTGTTATGAACAATGTTCTAAATAGCGATTATAACGACATAGTGGGAAGACCAAAAAAAAAGCTATTGTGAATAGCGGAAGCTGTCATACATAGCCTTTTTTTTTTCCTTTTCAAATTTTATATTCTATATTTCTACTAATTATCAACATAATTAATATTGAAGAATTGAGATAATAACTAATCTAAGTCTATATTTTTTTTATCAATTACGCAAATAAGAAGAAAAAAAGGAATCTGAAAAGTAACATTATTTAATAGTTCATACTTCATAATATTGCATATTATAATAGACGAAGAGCAATTAATTTTATAAGGTAAATAAAGTCAGTATACATATTTAAACACTTTATATATTATAATAATAATCAAAATCAGCTTTTAATTGAAACAAATGATAATAATTTTACAAATGAATACTACATGAAGAGCAATCAAAAGGAAGAATTAATATTTGAATATTTCATGATATAGAATGAGATAATAAATCTCAAATAAAAACATAAGCACATAGTTTGATTTAGCATACTTATCGTAGAAGATCATGTAGCATTAGAAATAGGAATAAAAGTACAAACACCTATATAAATTGCAAAAAAAAAAAAAAACCTTGTACCATAGCGGTAATAGCGGTAAGCTATTACAACTATAACGGTCATAGTTGAGTTAGCGCACTTTTATCTTATAGCTTAGCGTTTATGGTTCGAAAAAGCTATAGCTAGCTATTTAGAACACTGGTTATGAATGATCTGCACAATACTATCCAAAAAAATATGTGCAGCATATACTGCTTCGTCACCTATTGTAGACATCAATATCAAAAAAGCCATAAATTTTTTACTAAGAATCTGTGCATGGGCTGGTTATTATAGAAGGTAAAATAAAACATGTGTTGTAAGGATAATTTTCTTATAATTTCCAGGGCACCTAGGGAAGAATCAAGAATGACTGCTAATATTGGACTCCTTTCACTACAAGCTATACTTCTGCTTCTCATGTCATTTCTGTTTAGACATGGTGTATTAGGCCTTGGATCCATGTCATCAATTGCCGTCTCGTACGGAGAGAATGGGCCAGTATTTTGCGGCCTTGTCTCAGATGGATCCCACCTAGTCAATTGCTATGGTGCTGATGCCTCAATAGTTTATGGGGCCCCAGTCCGACTACCTTTACTAGGTTTAACAGCCGGTGATGGTTTTGTGTGTGGCCTTTTATTAGACTCACAGCAACCATATTGTTGGGGCAGCAATATGTATGTCAAAATGGGGGTCCCACAGCCAATGGAGGAAGGGGCAAGGTATTCACAAATCAGTGCAGGAGATTGCCACTTGTGTGCCCTCAGATTAATGCCCCCCAATGAAACTTATAAGGGCAATTCAGTCATTGATTGTTGGGGCTACAACATGACAGCATCACATGCCTTGGGTGGTGCGGTTGACTCGGTTTCTGCTGGGTCAGTATTCAATTGTGGTTTGTTCGCCCACAATCATACTGTCTTTTGTTGGGGGGATGATACAGGCAGCGGGGTCATTTCCTTGGTCCCGCGTAATGTACGGTTTCAATCGATATCTGCTGGTGGGTACCATGTATGTGGCATTTTACAAAATGCGCAGGTTTTTTGCTGGGGCACGAGCTTGGAAATGAAGCAACCCGATCTACTAGGAGAAGGTGATGTTAGAATGGTACCCATGGATCCAATGGTATCAGTCGTTGGTGGTCGGTTTCATGCATGTGGTATCAAGAGTTTAGATCACAGTGTGTCTTGTTGGGGTTTTGCTTTAAAAAACACCGTACCTACTCCTACTGACAAGAAGTTTTTGGAAATAGTGGCTGGTGATTATTTTACATGTGGTGTGATTTCAGACACTTTTCGGCCATTTTGCTGGGGTACAGGTGGCCCATGGTCAGTGCCGATGGCTGTATCGCCCGGAGTATGTACCAGTGCACAGTGTGGGCCTGGTTATTATGAGTACATCCACACAAGCTTAGGGAGCAAGGTGTGTAAGCCAGCAGATTCTAGGATTTGTCTACCATGTAGTGTTGGGTGCTTGGATGGTAGCTCTAAATCACTGCCTTGCAATACCACATCATACCATGGCTGTCAGCTTAATTGTTCGAGTTGTGTGTCAGACAATTGTCCCTCATACTGTTCAGCTGTGCATGAAAGTAAACCAAGGAGAAAGAGCTTCTTTTCAGTTCATATGCCAGTATTCATAGCTGAGATATCCTTCGCCATAGTATTGGCAGTTTCCATTTTTTCAATTGCCTTTATGTATGTGCGACACAAGTTAAGAGGGTGCAAGTGCTCAGATGTCGAGGTGCGGGCCATGAAAAATCAAGCCTGTTCATTTAACAAGGATTCCGTGAAGATCCAACCTGGTATGGATGAACTAAAGATCCGGCGGGCCCAAGTTTTCACCTATGAAGAGTTGGATGAGGCAACTGGTGGATTTTGTGAAGATTCTCAAATCGGGAAAGGGAGCTTCTCCTGTGTCTTTAAGGGGGTATTGAAAAATGGAACTATAGTTGCTGTAAAACGGGCAATAAAGGTTTCTTCAGACATAAAGAAAACCTCGAAAGAGTTTCACACCGAGCTTGACCTTCTATCTAGGTTAAACCATGCTCATTTACTTAATTTACTTGGGTACTGTGAAGAAGGGGGAGAAAGACTTTTGGTTTACGAGTTTATGGCTCATGGCTCACTGTACCAACATTTGCATGGCAAGGATCCGAACTTGAAAAGGCAATTGAATTGGATCAGGAGGGTCACAATTGCTGTTCAAGCTGCACGCGGTATTGAGTACCTGCATGGATATGCATGCCCGCCAGTGATTCATAGGGATATAAAATCGTCTAACATTTTAATTGATGAAGAACACAATGCACGTGTGTCAGATTTTGGCCTCTCTTTACTTGGCCCGGTTGATAGCAGCACACCTTTATCTGAGTTACCAGCCGGTACGCTGGGTTACCTTGACCCAGAGTATTACCGGCTACATTACTTGACCACAAAATCAGATGTTTATAGCTTTGGAGTTCTCCTTTTGGAGATACTTAGCGGCCGCAAGGCCATCGACATGCAATTTGAAGAAGGGAACATAGTGCAATGGGCTGTCCCCCTATTAAAATCAGAAGACATTTCTTCAATCCTTGACCCTGTTTTAATCCCACCTAATGACCTTGAAGCTCTTAAAAAGATTGCAACAGTAGCATACAAGTGCGTGAGAATGAGAGGTAAAGACCGGCCGTCAATGGATAAGGTTACAACCGCACTTGAGAGAGCACTTGCACTGTTAATGGGCAACCCTTCCAATGAGCAACCAATTTTACCAACTGAGGTTGTATTAGGCAGTAGTCGAATGCACAAGAAGGCCTCACAACGGTCATCTATTAATCTGTCATGCTCAGAGAATGAATTGGTTGGAGAAGGGGATGAACAGCGAATAGAATATAGAGCTCCTTCTTGGATCACTTTCCCCAGTGTTACTTCTTCTCAAAGGAGGAAGTCATCAGCATCAGAGGCTGATACAGTAGTTGAGGGGAGAAATGTTGAAGGGAGGAGTGGTGGAGGTGTCACTGGGGACCCGTTGCGGTGCCTTGAAGAAGAAATCGGGCCGGCATCCCCGCAGGAGAATTTATTCTTGCAGCATAATTTCTAGGCCAATATTTTGCTGTGTTTTGCATATAGAGAACTCGCAGGTAGGAGAATTTGTTGCAAGCTCCATCTGTATCTTATATCCCATTTTTGGAATGCATGCAATGTAATCTTATGCATAACATAATTTGCCCTGTTTCCCTTTTCTGGTATTGTTGCGTTTTTGTAGCGACGGTACGGTAGCATTACGTACCGAAAACAGTTTGCTACTTCCATCAACCATGGTTGAAGGTCGGTGTTGTTGTGCCAAATCGGCTTAAATGTTTTTCTAATTGGAACCGGGCGTTTATTTGCTATTTTTAATGATTCGGCCTACCATAATTACTATTTGCAACTTTGCATGTAAATTGTGCAAAATTACTAATCAATGACTTGAAAACTTCTGAGTCCTAACTGATGATTTTCTAAAAAGAAAAGTCCCAACTGATGATAGTTTTCTGAAAGCCCAAATCCTGATAGAAGTTTTTTTTTTTTTAGTAAAATAAGGATCTCGTCCTTTGTTTATTTTATTGAAAATCCTGATAATTTTTTTTTAAATCTTAAAAAAAAAAAAACAAACAAACAAACTTTTATCAGGATTTTTTTTTAACTTCTCTCCAACATATAGAGTCGCTGCTTGTATTTATCAAGCGGTACAGTTACTCTTAGGAGTTAGGCCAGCTTCTTCATTTCTTAGACAGCTTAGAACTGGACCCTTGCTGGTATTGTTCAATCCAGCCCAGTCTGAAACCAGCCATGCTAACTCTTTTGTTATAAGTGGCCGGTGGCCCTATAAAAAAACAGAATGTATTTTGTCTGCCAGAAAAAAATATATAATATACATTTTGTCTCTGTGCCATAGAGAACTACCTTCATATCTGTCCGTCCTCGATGTACTCGTAGACCATTCACCACAACTTATTTTTCAGTAATGTCTACTTTTAGTATATTTCCGAGATTGCTATTCCAAACTACAAAAGGGAAAAAACAAAAACAAAGGTAAAGAACTAGAAGTTATAGGGAAATAGGAACCCAACTAGCTGTGCGAACCATGAGGCATTTGACTGGGCCAGAATTAGATTCTAGTATTGGATCATTATCGGACTAATATGTAAAATAATTATGTATATAATGTCAATTTTATGCTCAATTAAAAGTAATAATTTGTCGTTTGTAATTTATTGAGCAATAATGTGCCATATAGGTTGTGAACCTTTAATGTGTAGACCTTAAAGAATAATATTCAATTTAATTATGAGCTAAACTGAATAATTATAAAATTAGATAGCCAAGAGGTTCATTGGGCCGTATATATAATTTGGTCCTCAGAATAAAGGCTATCTTGAATTCATATCCTCTTATCTCATTAGAGAGGTATGTGAGAAACTTTGGAAAAGGAAGAACTAAAGGAGACTCTCTAAAGGGCCTTGCTATTCTAGAAGAACCGAATCGGTGCTGCTCTCACGTACAAGATACGTTTTTGCTATTCAGTTTTATATTCAACACAGATTATCTTATGGTGATCAACGATGGTTTTTGTCGGGCCCAACAAGTGATATCAGAGCCACTCTATGATTTAAACAAGTTTTATGTATTTTTTTTCAGTACAGTTATGGTATATGGTTGAATTTCTGGTTAATTGGCGATTTTGGATTTATTAAATTGATTAATTTTGTCTTTTTAAATTTGGTACAAAACCTTGAAATCACTGTTTCGGACATGAGTTTCACGCATGGTCTGCATGTGAATAGAGTTAACCAGAAATATATCAAACATTTTTTTTATCCTTGCTGGTATGTTCCTCAGAGCATGCTATCTGTCTATACACTAAGTACAATTCCCAGCAAAATTTAGAAAGACATATACAGTATTTCATTATGGTATTTTCCTAATCAATACCATATTGTCTCTTCCCCAAATAAGTAATGAGAACCAAATTATCTAACATATGCATCCAAATATCCTGATTTAGGTTGAATTTATCATCAGTTCAGCAATCTGCACCACTTTAAACTTTAATTAACCTACTTAAGAGGAGATGATAATTAATATGTAACAAGATTGTAAGAAAACCACCACGGCTAGGCATCGCAATTCTTATTTGAATAACATACCACTCAAATAGCTTAGAAATAATATTAGTATTTCCCAATCTTGTTGCTCATTTTCCCACAACTAACTTGTACAAATGATAATTTCATGCCATAAAATCAGATTCTGCACGAAATAATTTCTTATAAACATACCTTACAAATTGATTATTTAATTAATCGGTGGTATGACAACCCTTTTATTATAAACCTAGAAGAGGATCAATTACAACCAATTTAACTTCAACTAAACCCTACTGTGGCCCCACTACCTTATTCCTTGAATTATTTACTGAAATTATGGAAGCTACTTTGCTAATTTTAAAGGTAGTTATAGATAAAAATCAATTCATTACCTTATGGATGATTGCCTTGAAGGTAGGGAGATGAGCAGAGAAGGAAAGAGAAGGAAAGGGAAGCAAAAAGTGCTAAAGGGTGGAAGAAAGTCAGAAGAGGAGGAGAAGGTCAGTGGAGATGAGCAAATGAGAGGAAGGATAATGAGAAGAGAAAGAGAGGTACGCTTGAGAGAGAAAAACTAAGCAAGAGATAGATACGAAACCGCGCTATGCGCTTAAGAGATAGAATCAACAGAAACGGTCAGACGTGAGGGAAGTAGAGAATGGTTTAAAGAGGAAGTCGCAAACTGACGAATAGCAAATTGAGCTTGGTTGGAAGCTATGGGGAAACTATAGAGAACTGGAGAGCTTGTTGGTAGAGGAGGAGAGGTTTGGATCGAAGGAGAAAGTAAGAGACGGATTGGACCACTTGAGAGCTTCTAGAGAAAGGAAGACAAAAAAAATATCGACTTACATAGAGGGAGCACATCAAAAGAAGATCTCAACCATAAAATCTGCATCAGACGGATCAAAACAGAGGTACGCATGTAGTAGTACAAAAATTATATATATAATTAGCTGGACCCCATCTGTCAGCCTTATTGTAGCTATCACTGTAGATGTACTGTAGCAGACTCCCATCAGAATTATATATATATAATAGATATGCGAATCGATTTCGTTGTACAAATTACTGCACCGAAACGCCACAAGGAATCTTTTCATATTTACCAAATAAAACTGTGACTAGGGGTCTAGGACATGCCGCATGCGCCAGCTAAGCTGGTGATAGAAGCCGTATCTCGTCTCACCCACACTCAACCAATCACAGCTCCCCTTTCCTTCCACCTCATCAGTTCATCCCTCCTCTGTACAAAACTTTTCCCTCTTAGTTCCCCCACTTCTCTCTAGTTTCTCCCATTCATGCCTTATCCCAAGCCAATGGCCACTACCTCTCTACAAGCTCTCCGCCAAACCTTTCTCCACCGCCACAACCACCAACCTTTCACAACTATCTACAACCCCGAAACAAAACTCACCTTCCAATTCAATCCCGGCAAGTCGAGTACTAAATATGTGCTCTTCTCCAATCTTTCTTCTTCTTCCCTCACGACAACTCCCACTTCCACAAACGCCACCGCCACATCAACAACCCCTTCCCTCAACCTTCTAGAGCGTCATCTATCATCCGAAAATTACCGTCAGGCAGATGAAGTCACACGCCGCCTCATTATTGACCTTGCCGGGGAAGCCGCACAGAAGCGTGGCTATGTTTTCTTCACAGAGGTCCAATTCATTTCATCTGACGATTTACGTGAAATTGACCGGCTGTGGCGGACGTACAGCCGAGGCAGGTTTGGGTACAGTGTGCAGAAGCGGTTGTGGGAGAAATCCCGTCGAGACTTCACACGCTTTTTCATTCGTGTTGGCTGGATGAAGAAGCTCGACACTGAGGTGGAGCAGTACAATTACAGGGCATTTCCAGACGAATTTGTTTGGGAGCTGAAGGATGATACGCCACCTGAGGGGCATCTACCGCTTACTAATGCCTTGAGAGGGACACAGCTCTTGACATGTATTTTCACGCACCCGGCATTTGATGATGCTGAGGGAGCTGAGAGTGATGAGGAGGTGAGAGAAGAGAAGAGCGACGGGGGTGAGCAAAAGGGTGTCGAAAAAGCTAATGAGAGGCAGAAGTTGCTAGATTTCAAGCCTGATTATTCCTTCTGAGAGGATACATATCATGTGTATTGGGAGATTAAAACCGTTGTTTTGTGCAGATGGCGCTACTGGTAAAAGGTTGTTAATCTAATTGTACTTTGATTTATTTTCCAGTATTTCTCGGAAGATGTGCAGGTTGTGTGCTGACTGGAAGGCACAGCTAGCTTTTAAACATTTGATCCATACGATGTGAGTCAATTCGGAATTTAAAGAGACGACACAAGTTCTTAGCTTTTGGAATTAGCAAAGGATAGATCGTTTTTTTTTTTTTTTCATGTTATTCTGTGGATGTACAGATCTGACGGCTAAATTAGCTTCAACCGTGAGCCCGTGAATAAGTCTGTGGATGTACAACTCTACAAAATAATATTCCGTGAAAAATTATGAATCAAACGCTTTCGCCAAAAACTAAACGACTTACAACTCGCGGTACATGGTGCCCAAATAGGCCCGAGTACAGTTCCCAAGAAACGGCCCATGCGTATGTTAACAGAGGACGGTTCAAATGCCTCCATGTTTTTGTGTCTCCGTCTCTCTTCATCATTTTTAAAGTTCAAACAGTCGATTTGAACGGCTCAACCTAACCTCCATATTAAAATATGTTTGAAGACCAAATTTTATGTTTTTAGAAATTTTTTTACTATTTTTTTAGATAGGTATAAAAATACTTTTTTTAGATGTTTCAGATTTACTGATTTTGTACCTATCTAAAAAAATAGTAAAAAGTTCTAAAAATATAAAATTTGGTCTCCAAACATATTTTAGTATGGAGGTTAAGTTGAACGATTCGGATCGACTGTTCAAACTTTGAAAATGATGAAAGAGATAGAGGCATGATGGAGATACAAAAACATGGAGGCATTTGAACCCTCCTCATGTTAATAATATTGCAAAACAAATACAGAAATGAACTATTCCTGTTATACAACAAGGTCCTGAAATAAGGAAGCATCATATAAAACTGGTAAAATTGTACCGAGCTAAATTTATCTACTTTTCTCTCAGGACTCAAAAAGAGAGAACAGAACTAGCAGAAACAATGAATAATTGACCAAGTGTACAAGCAAGTATTTGAATGCTTGTGACTTCTTATATTCTAGAAGTACAGTTTATACTGATACTTTATACACTAAAACTACCAAAATTCTACCAAAAATAAAACTAATACAAATCAATTAAATTGTGGATCTTAGGTGAACACTGGTCAAGCGCATGGGCACAACCTCCTGGTGTGCTGATGCGACCCCTCACAGAAAAGCCGCTCCTCCATTTGTGTGTACAAGCATGCTCCAGGGTTCTACAAAATAAGCAACAATTGAGTTCACACCTCAAAACAAGAGAATAAAAAGAATCAGATGCATGACATATAGAGGCGTACCAAATGGCTGGGAGCATCCTCAGCCACTTCAGCTGGTTGGTCGGCCCCCATGCTTACATAACAACCATTTTTGCATCTCATGTATTTCTGTAGACTGGTGATACCCAAAAGAAAGAAAAATATCAGTTATTGCAAACAAGTGTTTTGCATTTTACGTAATTGCAGAAAGAAAGCAACATTCCTCACACATGCAGCTAACACCTGCCACGTATCACATGAGAACCCATATTATTGCAAAGTAAAGTTAGTCAAATGTGACCAAATTGCTTTTTATATTTGCAATAGTGCCAAGTTGGCATTGACATTTTAGTGCAATAGTTCGGTTTTGGCACAATATGTCCTCGGTGAAAGAAAAAACAAGGACTCCAGGAGCAAAATAAACCATCATCATTTAACCCACAATTGGGTCAAGACAGCCAATTGCAAACATGTCAGAAAAACTCAGTGCCTATTTCCAGCATGAATATGTTGGGCTCTATTTGCAGATACAAATATGAAATCCAGACCACATAAAATTCTGAAATCAGAATTAAGAGTAATAGACACTCCATGAAAACATAATAGGAGAAGAAAAAACTTACATATCACATTGGTTCAGTAAGGAGAGCATGTTAGACAGGCATGATTGCCCCCTTGACCTACAAACTGACTCACACGACTCCCCAGGCCTGAATTTCAAATCATTTGCAATTAACTAAACATCTTACAACTTCATTTTGCACAAGGATTATAGCATTACAAACCTTCCCACAAGAACATCGATCCCAGTCAAACTAGCTTCGGTCTTTGACTCTTTAGGCTCTGGTTTAAATTTGTCATAGATTTACATTAACACGCAGTACTTATGGAAAAAAGGATTTTTATTAGAATTGATGATGGCTTACTGATGCTGAAATATACATACCAGAAGAATTCTGGTGCAAGGAAAAGCAATGATGGAAGTCGCTGGCATAAGCATTTTCATGCACCTGCCAAGAAAAGTTCATACTACGAATTTGTGAATTTATTTAGAATGAATATAGAGAAGTTGATATATAAAGACCTGTCAATTACACCCAACAACATCAACATCAAAAAGGGTCAACTTCTCATATGTGTAATTAACATTCACCAAGCAAAAGCTGACTGAACTATCCCCTTCCCAAACAGTCTATTCTAGTTAATTAACCAAAATTTATTCATTAAGTGTTCAAGAAAACATCAAAACATAAACTTGCTTTGCTTGATTATAGTTCAGATTATCCTTGAAAACACCTAAATAGAAATATGACAACATTTGACAGCAAAAAGCCTACACTATACCCAAGCTAACTGTTTGGTGCTTGCTGCATATATATCACCAATACACACTGTTACTTGATATATATTGGGAATCATTTCCAACAACTCTAAAGAATATGGTAAAATCAATCAGATAAATGGAAAAGAGTGAGAGCGATCATACAACACTAGCAGAATTGTGGCGGCACCTTCCCGCACAATAATCAAAAGCGCTAGCATAAGTGCCTAAAAGCAGCACACAGACAGCACCACTTAAGTAATGTATTTATATGACAATGAGAACCTGTCAACATCTAATATACAAATTACCTGCAGTAACTGGTTTGGCTATCTTGACCTTCATCGCCAGATCCTCCCTTGTCTATTATTTAAAAGCACAAATGTGATATGTGGCAAAAGATTGGTGGTAACTGCAAATGAAACAAAGTATATATAAAGAACAAACCCTAGATGGATCGAGGCAGCATGAGACGCAATACTCGTACGAGTTGCAACACTGGGAAGCAAGGTTGCACCCCCTATATTTTGTATTTAAACTTAGATCCTATCTTTTCAAATTTATTTGTAAAATAGATAAGAAAATTTATAAGATGAAAAAGAGGGAAACTCACTGACAAGAAAACCGCTCTCCTCCTAATGGACAGCAGCGAGAAACTGAATCGAGTAAAGGGGCAGTACACACATAACCTACATAAACAGTGCCTACAATATGTAACTGCCAGCTGAAATTCGCTAATATTTCCCAAAGTAATGGCTTGTGCCCCAAAGTAGATCTAGAAATATGTAAATTTTTATTTAACAGTGATTCTTGAGAGCTTGATTATTGTAATTTTTTTCTGTTCATAATTTCCTTTTCTCTATTTACAGTATCAAATAAGAACAATATATGGAATTGAAGATATGCTTACCTTTGTTATCTGATATTAGATACCGTCCCTGGACAGTGGTCTTGCACAAAGGGGCTTGAGGAAAACTGATGTCGGTCCTGAAGAAATTTTACTTTTTTTTTAGATGAAGCCCGTAGGCGTCTGAAGAAATTTTACAATTGAAAGAAAGATACATTGATATTTCATATCAAATCCGAATGTTCCCACAAATATGCAAATTGCAATTAATTTGTTAACTGCACTGGAATTGATCCAACTACAGCTGTTTAATAGATCTATGACCAAATAAAGTTGAACCGTAAGGAAAAGATTAATCGGTTATGAATCAGTTGGTTTCTAAATTGTGTTGTATAAAATAAGTTAAATAACTAATAACAGAATGTATAGAAAAGGATAAAGGAGCGTAGGTCGAGCAAACCACCTGATAGCGGGAACCTTGGTAGAAACAGCAAGGATGACTAAGATCAACAGTGTTAAATCCCCAACCCTGGATCGGAATCTCTCCATTAATCTCTCTATTTGATTTGTGGTTCCGACAGAAAACAATTCCCGTTTGAAACGAGAAGGATTTTTCAGTAAGAAAAATTGAAACGACGAACTGTTTCTCGGTAATTGGGCATTCGGGCTTGAGGATGGATTTGTTCTCCCATACCAAACGAAGTGGGCTTCTCTTCTGAATTCGTATCCTCTGAGATGTCTCAAACTTTGCATGACTTTATGGAAAATCCTAACCGTTTAAAGACGTTCTACACGAATCTCAAAGCCCACATGACACTGACCCCCTACATCACCCCCGAATAGGCACCGGACACGTCGGTCACGCTAAAGTTGAGATATCTCAGAGGATACGCACTCGTCCTCTTCTAGTCCGTCTCGTCGAATTCGTATCCTCTGCATTAACTCAAAAGGAATCTATTGAGTTAATGAATCTTTACCATTTAATCTGTTTTGAGATTCGTGGAGACAAAATCTGCACTAATATTGAAGGGGTCAGATTGGCTCCGTTTAAAATCAGACGGTTAAAATTCATTAACTCAAAAGATTCCTTTTTGAGTTAATGCAGAGGATATGCACTCCGTCTCGCCAAGGTAGCTGAGGTACAATTTAAAAGAACGGATAGTCCAAATTAATTTCAGCGGATGAAATTCAATCCGGTGCCTATTGAAACTTATTTTGAGATTCGCGGCAAGTTAAAAGAACGGTCCGGATTAATTACTATACGGAATCTTTCCTTTTTAAATTTAATAACTACTCTCCTGTTCCATTTTTTTCTCGGCGTATTTCCTAACATGCCCTACTAAACGTATTGAATCTTTTGAATTAAAACTTTGACATTGCATATCTGTACTTTAAATTATTCCTCATTTTACGAGTACTTCGAATAAGATTAAATCAACCATGTTAAATTTTTCTCGAGCATTACTTAACTTTTGTACATGTCGAGGGTTCATCAAAACACTCTTAGAAAACCACCTATTAATTTGATTCTGTTATAAAATATATTTATGTGGATGTTTATTTTATAACTTACAATATTAATTATTATTTCATTGTCCACTATCTCCATTGCCTTCACTATCTTCACTACTATGGACATTTATTTACTCATTTATTATTGTAGCATCTCTTTCTAACCTGTAAATAGAGAATGAAAGACACATATTATATACAATAGTAGAGAATACAATTCTGTTATTACTCTCTTTATCTTTCTTATTATTTATTTTGTTTTTGTTGTAACTTTATTTTAATTTTACAACACGTTATCAGCACAACTTGCTTGGAAGAAGTTGCAAAGTAATCATGTAAGTAATTTGTGCGATTAATTATTATATATTTCATTAATTTAAATTTTTTATTATATTTATTTTTGTTTATAAGAATCATTCCTTGAAGTGAATGACGAAATAATAACCTGAAGTTATTATCAAAACTAAATGTTTATTAAGAACCTGAAGTTCATATTACCTGAATATAATAATAAGAATAATAACTTGAAGTTATTATGACAACTAAAATTTTATCAAGAACCCAAAGTTCGTATTACTTGAATAAAATAATAACCTGAAGTTATTATTAGAATTATTTACAACCTGAAGTTCTATTATAAATTTTAGTATAAAATTAATATAATAACCAGCAGTTATTATAGACCACTGGATGAATAATAACCTGAAGTTATTCTCAATTAAAAACCCAAAGTTTTATTAGAAATTTTCATATAAAATCAATATAATAACTAGAAGTTATTATAGGTCATTGGATGAAAATATAACCCGAAGTTATTTCAAATTAAATTTTACAATCGCGCAGCCAAGCAATTTAATAACCAGAAGTTATTAAATAAAATATTTTATTATAACCTTAAGTTATATAATATTAACCTGAAGTTATTAATACATTTAAATTTCTTTATTTATTTATTCATGCAATTTACGTATTCTTTTATTTATATTTATTTATCTCCCTTTTCATAATATGAAGTTATGACATTGATGACATTGATAACCTGAAGTTATGACATTTATAATTCAAAATTATAGCATTCATAACCCGAAGTTATGGCATTCATAATCCGAAGTTATGACATTAATAACCTGAAGTTAATGCGTATATATTTTGTAGTACATATGACAAATCTCTCAAAGTTTGACTTTATCTCATTTTTCATTTATCATAACTTGAAGTTATGGTAGTAATAACCTAATGTTGAAAAATACATATTAATGAGAAAGAAAAACATCCTGAAGATGTTTATTTCATATGTGGGATGATAGATCACTGGTCACGTACCTGTCGTACGCCAAAATACTTTGTAGAGCTATATCAAGCCACAATCAAGAAATAAGGGGAAAATGTGAAAAATAACTTTACTGAAAAATGACTCCAAAATGAATGCCATATGGATACACATCTTGATATATCAGATTTCTTCCATAATGTCAATTAATAAATATATATTATTACTTCGAGAGAAAATGTAGTATAGAAGTTTATATTTATGTTTAATAAAAGTTTAGTTTACTTTTAAATTTTTATATGCAAATAAGTTTAATGAATAAAAGTACTTTATTTTTACATTTTAAAGGAAAATGGCTGACGCAATGATAAGTAATGAAAATCATGTCTAGTAGACAGTGGAACACTAATACCATATTGAAAAGTAAGAAATATTTTTCACAATTGCATCTTGGTGAGAATACTATTCACACTATATCTGGCACAAGTAATTTAATAGAAGGCTCCAGAAGAGCTTGTATTTTGTTACCTGAAGGAACAAAATTAATAATAGATGATGCATTATATTCAGGTAGATCCAGAAGAAATCTACTAAGCTTTAAAGATATTCGAAAGAATGGTTATCATATTGAAACTATGAATGAGAAAAATTGCGAGTATCTTCATATCACATCTATTAAGAATGGCCAGAAGATCATAACTGAAAAGATGCAAGCAATGTCATCTAGATTATATAGTACTTATATAGGTAAAATCGAATCAAATATGGTTGCTAACCCGAAGTTAGCCGTTACTAACCAGAAGTTAGTTGATCCAAAATTATTTACATTGTGGCATGACAGATTGGGTCATCCAGGAAATATAATGATGAGGAGAATAATTGAAAGTGCAAATGGGCATCCCCTAAAGGACCTGAAGATCTTATTATCAAAAGATATGACATGCGAAGTATGCTCTCTTGAAAAACTAATTATTAGGCTATCTCCAAATAAAGTTGGACCTGAAGCTCCTTCATTTTTAGAAATAATTCAAGGAGATATATGTGGACCTATTACACCTCTATGTGGACCATTTAGATATTTTATGGTGTTAATTGATGCATCAACACGCTGGTCACATATGAGTTTGTTAGCAACAAGAAATGTTGCATTTGCTAGACTATTAGCACAAATTATCCAATTAAGAGCTAATTTTTCGGATTATCAAATCAGAAGAATCTGGCTTGATAATGCAGGTGAGTTCACTTCTCAAACTTTTAATGATTGTTGCATGTCTATTGGAATTACGGTAGAACATCCAGTGGCCCATGTTCATACACAAAACGGTATGGCAGAATCGTTGATTAAAATATTACAATTAATTGCTAGACCATTACTCATGAGGTCTAGTTTACCGTCTTCCGCATGGGGACATGCCATATTACATGCCGCTGCACTAATTAGATTAAGACCAACTGCTTATCATAAATATTCCCCATTACAATTGGTCTCCGGAAGAGAACCAAATTTGTCCCATCTAAAAGTATTTGGTTGTGCAGTATATGTTCCAATTTCTCCTCCACAACACACAAAAATGGGACCTCAAAGAAAGTTGGTACTATATTAAATAGAAATAAAACACATGTTGATGAAATCTTTGCATTCGCTATAGTAAGCGATGTTATAAACGAAGAAGATAATGTGCCAAAAACTCTCGAAGAGTGTAGACATAGAAATGATTGGCATAAATGGAAAGACGCCATACAAGCAGAATTAAGTTTATTAGACAAGTGGCAAGTATTTGGACCTGTAGTCCAAACGCCCAAAGATGTTAACCCTGTAGGTTACAAATGGGTATTTGTCATAAAAAGAAATGAGAAAAATGAGATTGTGAGATACAAAGCAAAGCTGGTGGCACAAGGCTTTACACAAATACCTGGAGTTGATTATGAAGAAACGTATTCACCTGTAGTGGATGCGATAACTCTTAGATTTCTAATAAGTCTCACAGTTGTAGAAAATCTAAAAATATGACTCATGGATGTCGTAACAGCCTATTTATATGGGTCACTTGACAATGATATATACATGAAAGTCCCACAAGGATTGAAAATGCCTGAAGCATATAAGTCAAAACCTAGATAGATGTACTCTATAAAATTAAGAAGATCTTTACATGGACTAAAACAATCTGGTCGAATGTGGTATAATCGACTAAGTGAATACCTTCTAAAAGAAGAATATAAAAATAATATAATTAGTCCGTGTGTTTTTATTAAAAGATCAAGTCTAGGTTTCACAATCATTGCAGTGTATGTTGATGATTTAAATATTATTGGATCTCCTGAAGAGATTGAGAATACTGCAAAATTAATAAAAAAAAATTTGAGATGAAAGACCTTGGTGTAACAAAATTTTTCTCGGCCTACAGATCGAACATCTAAAAAATGGAATATTTATCCATCAATTAAATTATGTTGAAAAAATACTAAAGAGATTCAATATGGATAAAGCTCATCCTTTGAGCACACCAATGGTCGTGTGATCACTAAATGCAAAAAATAATCATTTTTGCCCACAAGAAAATAATGAAAAAATGCTTGGTCCTGAAGTACCATACTTAAATGCAATCGGGGCATTATTATATCTTGCAAATAACACGAGACCCGATATCTCATTTGCAGTAAATGTGTTAGCAAGATATAGTTCCAAACCAACTAGAAGACATTGGAATGAAATTAAACAAGTATTTAGGTATCTCTGCGGAACTAGAGATACGGGGTTATACTATCAAAAGGATACAAAATCCAATTTAATTGGATATGCAGATGCGGGATATTTATCGGATCCACATAAAGCACGATCTCAATCGGATATGTATTCACCTATTGTGGAGCTGCAGTTTCATTGCGATCGACAAAACAAACTCTTACAGCTACATCTTCAAATCACGCCGAACTGATCGCCTTATACAAGGCAGGTCGAGAATGTATTTGGTTACGGTCAATGATTCAAAATATTCAAGAAGAATGCGGACTTGAAAACATCAAGGTAAATCCTACTCCGCTATATGAAGATAATGCAGCATGCATTGCACAAATCAAAGAATGATATATCATAGGAGACCGAACTAAACATATTGCACCAAAGTTCTTTTCGATACATGACCTAGAAAAAGAAGGCGTAATAGATGTTTGCCAAGTCCGATCAATCGACAATCTTGCAAACCTATTCACAAAATCTTAACCAACAAATGTTTTTGTACAACTCACAAAGAAGATAGGTCTACATCGATTGAAGAATATTCAATGATATCAAAATGAGGGGAAGCGTTATACGCACTGTACTCTTTTTCTCTTAACCAAGTTTTTATTCCAATGAGTTTTTCTTGGTAAGGTTTTTAATGAGGCAGTGCATAGTCCTGAAGTATCATATTGATCCTGAAATATCATGTTGATATTGATCCTGAAGTATCATATTAACAGTGTATAATGAAAGATGAACATCCAAGGAAAAATGTTATAAAATATATGTATGTGGATGTTCATTCTATAACTTCCAATATTAATTATCATTTCATTGCCCACTACCTCCACTACCATGGACATTTATTTTCTCCTTTATTATTGTAACATCTCTTTCTAGCCTATAAATAGAGGCTTTGTAAATAGAGAATGAAAAACACATATTATATACAATAGTGGAGAATACAATTCTGTTATTGCTCTCTTTATCTCTCTTATTATTTACTTTACTTTTGTTGCAACTTTATTTTAATTTTACAACAGATTCTCGTTTTTTTTCATTTGTTTTATTTCGCTTATTTTTTATTTTTTTACTACACTCAGATACTCAATGTACGCAATTCCATGTATTTAATTTATTAATTGTTTTAGTGTCAAAATGAAATTGGCTCTTTCTCCGTAGAAAATAAATAGCTCATCGTATATATTATGCTATAAATAGTCCCAGAAAAAAAAATATGGAGTTAGCGTGTATCATACAGTTTGAGAAAGAAACATAATTGGACATGAAAATGCTAGGTAAAAGATAAGATAGAGGAGAGAATAGCTTAATTAGAACTAAAGGAAAATTTTGTGTGACAAAGATGAATGACATGAGACACTTTGCTATGTTTCGAAAGAGTTGTAAAAATACACAAAATAACCCGAAATTTTTATTAATACCCGCAAAATTATAAAATTACAAAATCTACCCAACTTTTCAGAGGAATTCGAAATCTGCCCCTTTCAGTGACTAAATAACTGGACAAAGCCCCTCTTTCTAGTTATTTAGTTACCGGATTCAGAAATTGAGACCGGTGACTAAATAACCAGTTTCAATAAATTCATCCGGTAATTTGGTAACCGGTTTTGTTGTTTTTTCTTCTTTTTTTTTTACAAATCAGAAATTTTAATTTTTAAAATTTTTTGTATTGAAATATTAGAAATATTGAATATATTTCTTTGAAAATAGATGGAATACAATATAATTTGATTTATTAGAAAGATTGCAACAAATATCCCGTATCAACATTTTTTAGACCGATTTTTTGCGACTGTAAGAAAAATTAATATATTTCTTTATGAGTTATTGAAAAAAAATATATTCTTTGAATGTAAGTTATTGATCACGGTTCAAAAGCCACTTCTAGGTAATACAAAAAATATTGTGATCCTTCTAGTACACTTTTTAGAAATTAAATGTACTACAAGGATGATAATATTTTATGTATTTACCTAGAAGTGACTTTTGAGCTGGGATCAATAACTTAGAATTCAAGCATTTTTTTTTTCGAATAACACATAAAGAAATTTATTAATTTTTCTTTAAGCCGCAAAAAAATCCGGCCTAAAAAATGTTAATCTGAGTTATTTGTCGCAGTCTTTCTAATAAATCAAATTATATTGTATTTCATCTATTTTCAAATAAATAAATTCAACATTTCCAATATTCAATACAAAAATTAAAAAAATTAAAATTTTCTGTTTTGTTATAAGAAAAACCGGTTATTTAGTAACCAGATGAATTTATTGAAATCGGTTACTAAACAGCTGGTTTTTTTTTTTTACAAAACAGAAAATTTTTATTTTTTTATTTTTTGTATTGAAATATTAGAAATGTTGAATATATTTCTTTGAAAATAGATGGAATACAATATAATTTGATTTATTAGAAAGACTGTGACAAATAACCCAGATCAATATTTTTCAGGCTAGATTTTTCGCGGCTGTAAGAAAAATTATAATATTTCTTTATGTGCTATTGGAAAAAAATAAAAATGCTTGAATTTTGAGTTATTGATCCCGGTTCAAAACTCACTTCTAGATAAATACAGAAAATATTGTCATCCTTCTAGTACATTTAATTTCTAAAAAGTTGTATCTATTTTTGAAAAAAAAATTGTCACATACAAATTGTAATATATTTCTGATTTCTTTCTATTTTTTAATGTCATTTGAGAAATTTTTTAATTGATTGATAATTGATTGGTCATGTCCTCATTTCTTTCTATTTTTTTATATCATTTAAAAATATTATTTGTCAATTAATATGTCATTTCGTAAAACATTGTTTTATAAAAATATGTCAAAAAGATTAAAAAAAAAACATATATATTATTTGAGGAATGTTATTTGTTATCTAATTAATTTTTTTTTATGAATACATGTTATTTTGTATGAATATTTTTTGTCTTTTACAATATATTTATGTTGCAATGCACAAATACAATATTAGTTATTAATTAAGAAAATCACTGACGTGTCTGCCGTCTGTGTAATTCATCAATCATCAATGATGATTTCTAACTTTATTAAATTAGTTTGATATGTGCAGTCTAATATTCACAAATCTAGGACCATTACAATATGCAGAAAATGTAAATATTTCCTGACATTTTTTTCTTAGAAATAAAAACTCCTATTAATTTTTATAAGATAAAACTACAAGACTCATTATTATTGTATATTATTTATAAATAATATACTTGTGATTTCATTTCTTGCCAATATAAATCACCACAATTTAAATTATAAGTTTTAAGCACCGTGTCAACGTGCAATCATAATATAAAAAAAAGAAGACCCAAAGCAAATCATCACAATTAGCGGATCCCAAGCAGGCAAAATTGAAAAGTGGTTAATAGGCTTCCACTCTGTCATGGCGAAAATGTGGTGGTTAATAGGCTTCCATGTTGTCATGACGAGAGAAAAAAAAAAGGGAGAATTTCATATATACCACTCAAAAACTGTGAAATTATGTACTTATCATTCAAATTTCTATAATTACATATTACTATTTAAAAATCTAATAACTCCATATTTACTTAGTTAATAAAAAAATAAAATTTACTAAGTTTAATATTATATAAACTACAATTAATAAGTTATTTAGTCTCTTCTCCTCTACTCGTTCCTCTTCTGCACTCATATTTTCCTCTCGTCTTTTTTGACATAACTTTATCCTTTATGCTAAAACTCTCTCATCATTTCATTTCTCCCACTGAAACTTAGAAAGAAGGATAGTAGACTCGGAAATTAGTATTTCACCCCAAGCTTAATCGTCTAAAACAAGGCAACTATTCCACTTTTTCTAACAAAATAACTCGTAATGAAGTCGACACTGATATTGCAACCCCTCATCAAAGTAGTTTGAGAATATGGGTTTTGTTACTAGGTCAATTAAAAATAGCGTGAGTCTTTTAGCCGACAGAAACTCAAATGGTGTAAGGAGAGAGATGGAGCTAAATTAGTCCTTGATTAATTATTATTTTATGTATATTAAACATAATTAATTTGAATTTTGAGTATATTTGATATATACTAAAGTTGTATTGAGTAAATAATTAGATTTTTAGATGATAAATACATAATTTTACTACTTTTTTAGTGGTATGTACGAAATTCTCCCAAAAAAAAGGGTAAAATCAAAGCAGCACCAGGGCAATGGTCGAGGGAAAACAAATTTAAACATGTCTTAATAGTTAATACTAATTAGTAGTTCATAAACCCAATATCGAACCTAATCACAAAACCCTCTCACTACCTTTTCGTCTCCCTTCCCTCCAAAAAAAAACAGGATGCCCCTTTCTTTCCCCTTCCCCTCCGTCTCCTCTCCAGTAAAAACCCTAAGGATGCCTCTAACACGATTGTCTACGCGATTTCGTTCTAGCGGTACTGAGGTCACGAAATCGCACCTAAACCCAAGTAAGTTCTGTCAATCGCACTCGGTAATGTTTGATTTTGCTGTTAGAAGGAGAACAAGAGATTATTCCTCCCGGAAATTTTGAATTCGTGTTAAACTTAACCCATAATCACACTGCTCTTTTAAATCAGCATAAATGAAAATATTTGGTTTTGCAGCTGCCGAACACAAAGAAGAAAATCAAAGTAGAAAGAGGATTAGACAAGATACTAAAACCAAAGTAGAAATTCCAAATGGCGTGGATCCTAATAGAGCATGCCCTAAGGTAAATATTCTGAGCAGAAAGCAGGGCACCAGTACTGGTTTGATCATTTTTGTGCCCACACCCATTGTGTTTTCCTCTTTCTCTTATGACCGCCGCTTAATTGCATGGGCTGGGTTAAATGGTGGCTTATTTGGGTTAAATTGAAGCTTGGTTGCACAACTGAGGTTCAATACTTAAGTATGTTAAATAACAATCAGTTAAAGCTCATTGAAGTCAGGTTCATTCAAGTCAAAATACAAATTTGTAAATCAGTCCATTTAAGTCAGGTTCAATGTATGTACTGGCCGAATACATGACAATCTTTAGTCCAAATACTATTTTTCCATTTTTTTTATATTCCTTCAACATGAGATTAACAAGCTGATAGCTTTATTACAGTTTGAAAGGCTGCCTGATATAGAGGACTTTAGTTACATCAAGAAATCTTTAAGTAAGTGCATACTTCAATGAGGGTTCTCTTGCTACTAATTTTGATACGAGGACATTGTTTTAATTGAAATCACTGTTGCATTAGAAAATAATTAGGGCTTTTTGTGTAATTATGAAAAAAAGAAGGTTGCTTTACAAAAACTTATACCCCTATACAATTTATTCTATTGGTCTTCTGATACTTTTGTTTTCCTAATCTAATAGGTAGCAAGGAGCAGTCAACTTCCATTCAGTTGGGAACGACAATTAATGCTACCACCGTGTCCAAAGGTAGTTGTAATTTAATGAAGTATCAGTTTGTTTGAAAATGGAAAAATGTGAGTATGTTGATTGCAGTGTTGCATTAGAAAAATTTCAGGTTAGAAGATAATTAGGGCCTTTTGTGTAACTTTGAAAAAAATGTTGCTTTACAAGAACTTATACCTCTATAAATTTATTCTCTTGACCTTCTTATACCTTTGTTTTCCTAATCTAATAGGTAGCAAGGAGCAGTCAACTTCCATTCAGTTGCAAACGGGAATTAGTGTTACCACTATGTCCAAAGGTAGTTGTAATTTTAACGAAAGGTCAGTTTGTTTGAAAATGGAAAAATAGTGAGTATGGTTGATGCAGTGAAAGCCCCTGAGAACTGGGAGAAGCTTTTAGAAGGGATAAAGAAAATAAGATGCTCAGAAGATGCACCAGTCGACACCAAGGGCTGTGAAAAAGCCGGCATCCTTCTACCTCCTAAGGTAATTCTGACTTCTCTCCACCAATATTTTCTTTATTATTAGTTTTTTTTTTTTGGCAATTGAGATGTATGTATTTTTCCAAACAAGCTATAGATTTGACATTTCAGGAAAGGAGGTTTGCTGTTTTGATTTCATCAATGCTATCGAGCCAAACCAAGGACGAAGTTACACATGGCAAGTCCTACTCCTACCTCAAGATGTCTCATTTTTATTATTGCATTTGTTCATGTGTTTTTTTTGCATTGTACTGATCAATTTTTATATTGGTTTTCTTTTGCCAAAAAATAGGTGCTGTAGAGCGTCTTTCTAAGAACGGTTTACTGGATCCTGAAGCAATTGTCAAAACCGATGAAGCAACCATCAGAGATTTGATTCGCCCAGTATGTGACACACCAATAATGTAGAATTTGTATGGTTTATTAATCAGTGGAGCTTCAATATGCTTCAGTTAATCTCGAATGTTGAATCAAAGTCCTGGTTTGAGCAACTGAGTGTCAGTTTTATGCTATTTACCTTCATTTGGTTAAAAACGCACACTAAAAGTAACAAAGAAAAGTCAGTGGTCAAGTTAGCAGGATTCCCATACCACTTATTAAATGTAGGGTAGGATTGGCCTGTCTTCCACTATCATAATCAAAGAAAATTTCATTTCTTTTAGTAACGTGCTTGCATCTCTTTTTAACTCTTTTAATTTTGCCTGTCTTCTGTTGGTAATCTCACTACTAGGTGGGTTTTTATCCCAAAAAGGCTTCATTCATTAAAATGGCTGCTCAGACATGTTTAGAGAAATATGGAGGAGACATCCCTAGCTCTTTACCTGATCTTCTTTCTCTTAAGGGAGTTGGTCCCAAAATGGCCCACCTGGTACTATAGCAACTTGTCTCCCTCCCTTGTCTATTTTGAACTCGGAACTGCTCCTATCTGATGTATTGAATCAACCAGGTAATGGGCATTGCATGGAATGATATCCAGGGAATTTGTGTTGACACGCACGTGCATCGTATCTCTAATCGTCTTGGATGGGTATTCAAGCCCGGGACTAAACAGGTACCTTTAGTTGTTTCTAGTGATGGGCTGAGCCATTCCCAATGCACTTGATGTCTTGACCTAAAAATGAAACCTGAAATCCAAATTTTAATTTTCTAGATGGAGTCATATGCATCATATTATTAGGAAGGTAAAAAAGTTGACTGTACTTCTCATGATTTTCTGGATTTTATGGCATTCTATTTTTAAATGAATTTGATTTGGGTTAGGTATGGCTGACTTAGCAACTCTTTTTTGTAGAAAACATCGAGCCCAGAAGAGACGAGAGTGGCACTTGAGGCGTGGCTACCAAAAGATGAATGGGCTCCTATCAATCCCCTTCTGGTACATTTTAGTCAATTTGTTTTTAATTCAAAAATGTGGTATTTGGACAGGCAGAATAGGCTCATTGCTTCAGAGCAGCACTAGGATAAGCCATAATTTGTTTTTTTGTCAAAAAAAAAGGAAAGCGAAGCTCTTGTTCCTTTAATGGATCAGGTAGGTCTACTTGGCCTCTTATTTTCAGAAAAAGTGAATAAATGACTAACATAAATCATAATAACGGTAATAACGGCAATCGGGATTTGGATAAAAACCAACAGACCAAGATACAAAGAATTGATAAAATTTTATAAGCCTCTGACTTCCATGTCTTCAAAAAGTATAGGTTGGCTTTGGGCAAACAGTGTGTACTGCTCGCTTTCCCAAGTGCGGCATTTGTGAAATAAACAAAATCTGCCCCTCTGCCTTCAAAGAATCATCAAGCCCCAGAGCAAAAACGTTAAAACCCATGAAACGCAGCTCAATGGAAGAATCTTGATTGACATTTCTCAGTTAATTTGCATATTCTCCGATCTATATGGCCATGAAGTGCTCTTGTGCATATTTTTGATGTAATATTATTACTTAATGCTATATTGCAAACCATCTTTAATATGGGGGTGTGTGGGGTTGCAATTGAGCGTAAATGCGTAATTCTAGCCTGTGCCATTTAATCATTTTGTTGTTTTTTGGAATGGAAGAATTTGCTCTCATATTGTTGTGTACAGAAACATTCATACTAATGGATCAACTTGTTCTGCAACCAAACTAAAATTCGTCTCAACGTGTTTCATTAACCAGAGGGGGACATCATATTGATTGTTACGCTCATTAAAAAGTTCTACTAGAATATTACATTGTATCTAATTTTCAAGTTTGCAGAGAAGAGGTGGAAAAGTTAAATGAATTAATAAAAAAAGCGCACTTAACATAAGAGAATCGTATTTTCATTAAAAATTAAATCTCACTTGCGGTTGTTATTATAGCCCTTCAGTCCTTGTTACTTCTGGGAAGTGGCCCGTTATCAATGAACAAATAATATTATAATTCTTCGTCGGCCCGTTAATATGGAATAAATAATAATACTAGATTAATGTTAAAGCCGATTAAATCACAAAATCAGAGTGGCGCAGCGGAAGCGTGGTGGGCCCATAACCCACAGGTCCCAAGATCGAAACTTGGCTCTGATATTTTTTTCCTATTTTCAAAAAACTTCCACTCTTTTCTATTTTCAAAATTTTCTCATACTCTTCTTATTATTACAAATTGTTGCACACTTTTATTTTTTCGGAATTTTTCGCGAACAGTTAAAAGGTTCCGGTCCATGCCAACTCTATACGCTGTAAGCGTACTGGTGAAGAGTGAAGACATGGAAACCGAGGCTTATGGACTTTATTTTTTAATGGGTTTCTCCTAAAATAATAATAATAATAATAATATTTTCTTTTCTTTTCTTTTGTTTGCACGCCTGCTAGCATCTATGAAGGTTACAGATGGAAAATTGGAATTCCACAAAAAATAAAAGGCAGCACGTAACTATGCTTTCCTGTGTTTTCTCTCCTTGTTCAGCACGTAACTATGCTTCCTCCTCTTATGTGTTCCAGAGACGTACAAATAAACAACATTCAAGTAAGAAAGGGCAGATCGGTTTTCATGGATCATGGCTGCTTGACCGCACAAAAAAAAAAAATGTGTCGAAAAAACCCAAACCACAACCAACAAAAATAAATCCAGGTCAGACTAAACATTGCAAAATCATGACAGAAGCAAAGCAAACAATCAAACAGCATTCTTTCTTTTATAAATTCCCTATTATCTTTCCTGCAAACCTACGAAAATAATGTAATAAGTGATAAAAGTGAATCTAATGAGAAGAGAGAACAATGCTATACACTTGAATACCAAATTCAACCAAGGCCTGTACAAAAGTAGCTTCTATTGATCTTTTTATGGTTCAAATATTATCTAGCAATGAAGCAATAACTAAATGTCAGCTCCTCCGACTGCCGGACCTATCCCCACCGCTCCTACTCGCCGGTGTTACTGTGGGGCTGCCAGCAGTAGAGGCAGTAGCACCACCACCAAGTGCAGCTGCCGCTGACTCCACATGTGTTAACAAATACTCGTATATCTTCTTCCTTAGCCTTTCAACAGTCTCCTTGGGCACACTGCCAGTCTCCACTGTCACCTCCAGCTCTCCCTCTGCTGCACCAGCCACATCCTCTCCTCCATCTCTTCTCTGCCCCACCACATCGAGCCAATCATTCACCCTCTTGAGCTGGGACAACATCCCCGCCACACGATCCCTGTCCCACAATGCCGGGGCCGCCACGTCAGCATCAAGAAACCTCTCCACAAACCCCAAGAACCAACTTGTGGTCTCCTCCTTCAGCCCTCTTGCCATCTCGGCAGCCTCCTCCATACCTTCCTGGCCATGTGTCCACTCTCTGACCTCCACCGAGGCTCGTGGTGGTGGTGGTGATCGGTGCCGTCTCGCCACAGGTCGAGACTTGGAAGGAGTAGAAGGAGAGGATTTTGCAGGTGCTGGAGAATCACCTGCCACTACAGCTGTGACTACCGGGGGAGTGGCAGCGGATGGTGATGGGAGAGCAGATCTAGGACCATAGAGAGTGAAAGGGGTGATGTCGGTAGAGAGGGCAGCATGGACCCAGGAGGCAGCGAGGTGTCGGTGGTCAGAGGTGACACGGATGGTTTCTTCTGGGATTGGGTCAGGTGGGACAGTAGAATCAGAAGAACTGGCCTCCTGGGTGGAGTTGGATTTAGAGAGGGAATCAGCAACGAGGCTTGCACGGGTTAAGGTCGAATGGAGGGAGAGAAATTGCTCTACAGTTGGTTGAGGCGAGTCTTCTCTTGCTGAGGTACGAAGTTCAGCATAATTGCTGTTAAGTAAATTTCATTTGAAAAATATCAAAGAAAAGCTAATTTGCAATTTTGCAATGATGACAGGAATCAAATCAAAATTCTATATGGGCTGTGTTCGGTTGCCGGGTGGGAACGGGAATGGATTTAGGGTTCAGGGTCCAATTTGAATAGCCGGAACACTATTCACGTGGAAAAAGAAAATTCACTCGAATGGCCGAAACACTATTTGGGTCAGAGTGAATTTTTTTTTCCCACTGGAAACAGTGGCACGCCGAACACGCCCTATATATGTTCTACAAAATATCTTTTTATCCAGAAATTTGCCTTCAAAATCCCCCTTTTATTATGAATTTTAGTTTCGACAGGTCTGTGGTACTTTTTTAAGGTTGAACTATTGTGAGAAAATAATAGCAGCAGTTTCTCAATGTCAACAAGACCTTTTCTCTGTTTTTAACTGCTGCAAAACCTCCTCCATGAAGGAAAACCATGCATTAGTATTCACAACCATATATTACCACCAAATTGAATTCCATGTTCCAATCATATTTGCTAGTTAGCACAGTTTCTAGGAAGGGGGGTCATGTGGGTCCCAGATTTAAATCAGATCTAAGTTGGGATTCCTTTATATATTTCCTTCTTTGTATTTGAAACTCAGCATTGATAATCATTCCATCAAAAATTCACCTCATCTTGTTTAAAACACACCAATGATGGCTTTATTAAAACAACATATTGGTTTAACATATTAAAATAGTTACTGTTTTCATACATCTTGATGTTTGTGATTTTCAATAAATTATTAAGGTGTTTCATACAATTGAAGGGCATTTCCAGTTTGCGAGATTGTAAAGTAGTCATAAATAAACGCCATATGAAAATTGTACAACTGATTAACCAGAGGTCCTTGCATAGTAACACGTCATAAATAAAAGCCACATGAACATGGATCATCCTGGTCATTATCCTAATTAATACCAATTAATAATAGGACAAATTAGGTTGAACTACTGTAATATAATAATGCAATAAAATATCTGTTGAGAAAGTGACATCATACCTGAGGCACCTTAGCAAGGTCTCAGCAGCAGAAGCTTCTTGCAGAGCTTCTATAGCTGCTTGCTCAGCTGCATCTCTATAAATCATAACTTCCTGCTTTCCACAAGAAAAATCCAAATTAGCTAACATATTCATACTAAATGTTCTAAATATAGATATTGCATTACAAATTGCAATCTCTCGGAAAAAGCATAAAATTTCTTTTGCAAACAAACAATAACAAGAATAAAACAACAAGAAACAGATCCAAGGCCTAAGACCGAGAGCTTGACAAGATGACTCAAAATTTTGTATTTTTTAGGGTGAGATAACCGTGAACGGAGGCGGGAGGTCATTTTATGACCTCTTTTTGTTTTTCCAAATAGCCCAGATCTCTGTTTTTGCCAATATGTTTATAAACATATTTCTCAGATTCTTCCTAGGACCTAACCAGTTGAGAACTTTACCAGAATGCAATTGCATTACCTTCCCAAGCTTAGAAATGGAAGAAGGCAGGGATCCCCATGAAGCAGTACTTTTTGTCAATTTTCTACTATTAACAGGAACTTTCACTAGATTGCTTAAAGAGAGACTGCTAGGTGCTTCATTTGTTTTCTTCACAAGCGGAGTTCTCTGTTTGCTCAATTTCTCTGAATCTTCAGGTGCTGATCTTAAACTGGTTTTCTTTGTGGGGGTTTGCGGCTTGTTTTCTTCCTTCGGTGGTGGCAGCGGTTTTTCATCAGCAGTTGGTTTTCTTTTAGGAACCTGTAATTCAAATAATAGAGTTAGTCTACCTGTGCTTAAAGAGATTCAGGAAAAATAGTTCACTGTGCTTAGAGAGATTCAGCAAGATTACAGAAATAGAGTTAGTGAACTACTTTTTTTTTATATATATATATTTATATATTTTGTCAAGTGAAATCAGGATTTTTTACTGGAGCTTATTTTATATTTTTGTTTGCTTTTATATGCATCAGGATTATGGTGTAAGGATAACACCAAACGACTTTTTTTTATTTTTTTTATTTTGCACAAGTTTGAAAGTTGGTCTACCTAACTGGTATAATGACATCTAATTAAGTACCTCGTCATTCTTTTCTTTTATCTCAACTATTTTATCATTTTAAATACAATAACAGATAAGTTCAATTAATGGTAATATATAACCTATGCAACTCTGCCTCGTATTTTACTTTATTTTCATGAACTATGACAAAACAAGATTTTCACATAATAATTGTACCATATAAAGAAACAATAACTAAAAAGAAAAAGAAACCATACTGAAGAGCTTCGTGCTTCAGGTTTAGTCGATGCCTTGGCTGGCCTAGGATTGGAAAAATCCCTTCCCTTAAGCGGCTCTCCATTTCCATCCCAGCTCTTTCTCAAAGCTTTTGGCCCTGACAAGCTCGCAATCGAAGTACTTCCAATTGAATTCCCACTAGTTTGTTTTCGACCAGTCACCTTTAGAACAGAAGCCGCTTTCTCCAATAACCCCATCCTTGATCTTGCCGGTGTACTTTCCTTATTCTTACCTCCAATTGAAACTCTGTCAAATGTGACAGGAAGTGAGTGACAACTTGTTGGAGAAGAAGGAATTGACCTAGACAACGACCTTGACCTGGCATTACTGTTGGACTCCTTTTCTCTTCTCTCCTCTACACTACTTACTGATTGCTTTGAAAGAGATGAGCTCGACCTGCTCAATGATGCCTTCTTGCTTTCCATTGTTTCAATTTTGGGGACAATGGGACTGGGTTTCCTTACCTTGCTCTTCTCCTTCTCTGTCGTTATTTTGTTGTTGCTATTGGTTTTCATCGTGGCAGCGGCAGTAGTGGCCGTGAGATCTTCAGGGGTGCCAATGCAGTTGTGCCGTCCAGGAATTGGTCTGAGACCCCAGGCAACTGGTACAGGAGAGGCCGGTTCAAGATGGTCAATGTAAATAAATTGTCCCAACTGAATCTTGTCGCTTGAGATTAGATCGTTGTCTTCTTCGCTTAGAGAGACATAGGTGGCATGAGAGGAGTCAGAGAGCTTGAGGTAGAAGCCTTGGCTGGAGTACAGGTCCCCACCTGCCAGTGCTGGCACAATGCCGACGACTTGGAGGAGTGTGGAGCGGTGGGGCTCACCAGCCGGCTTGGGGTCGCCATTCACTTGCTGAAGGAGCTTGAGAAGGGCTCCTTGGACTAGGATTGCCATTTTCTTACTTGGATCACCAAATTATGCCAATTAATTACCTGCAAGACAAAATGGATAATTAGAAGAACAGGAATAAGACTAAGTTCAAGATAAAAGAACAGCAGTAAGAGTAACTCTTTTAGTGTTTAAAAAGAATAAAAATAACCCCTAAGAGTACTAAACATAAAAAAATCATAATTTCAACCCTTGACAACTATTATAACAAAAAAGTTTCAAAATTAGAAAAAAAAAAAAAAAAAACTGGATGTGTGAATATGTCTAACAAAAAAATAAATCGGAAAAAAGGAAAAACTCCATTTATGCCTTTTCCGGTTGAGAAAAAAAATAAAGTAGCAGTATTTAATGAAAAATAACCTACGAAGAAAAAAGGAAGGATGCAGCTACTGGCATTTTTGTGATAGAGGTGGTCAATGATCAAGCCAAAGTGGAAAAGTAGATATTGGACAAATATGTGTCAGAAAATTTAAACCACTGGCGGAAAACAAAATTTATACAAATTAGTATTGAAGTGTGAATGCAGGGAGGAGAGAGAAGCAGCACATCTGCACATGGCAATCCCTGAAAGCCCATGTGCTATTATTAGTTGGAGATTGGGTCAGTAATCAGTGTGACAGAGAAAAAATAACGAAACAAATAATATTAACATATTAACAAAATTACGTTGTTAGCCTCTACCAAGTGTTTTATTGACCAAAATTATTTTCTAATTACTTGAAAAAAAAAATCACATGGGTCCAATCCTTTATTTATCCTTTTCATAGGGAGGAGAAGCACAAAGGCAGAAACCATTGGAACCGACTTTTACTCGGTAAAAAATATGACGAAATTTTGCTACAATATAGAGAGTCCTATTGATTTTCACGAGTTGTTGAAGTTTCAAATAAGTAATAGAAAACAATACGAGCTTACAGTTTAAAGAGCTGAGAAAAGGTTCAAAACGGAAATAGGAGGATCCTTTAGTTCCAAAACTTCTTCTTCACAAATTACAACTTAATACTCAGAACAAACATTCTTCATTCAACAGCAAAATTAACAGAATTAGTGTGTTGAAAGATTTCCGAAGTAGAACAAATACTCCATTGCTCCAATTTTCCAGTTATTTCATCCTACATTCCTACCCATAAGAGTAATAAAAATTGAAAATTTGGTGGGGGCTCAAGGGCTGTAACTCGAGCGAATCTCAAAATTAGAAGCGGAGAACGTGGAGCCAGAATTTATTTACTGCAGAATAGTCAACGAAAGCGAATATAAATGCTGATAAAGAATCAGCGCGGGAAATATAAAACTTTCTCAAAAAATTTAGGTTCCGAAACTACAAAAAATAAATTATACATCCGTATTGCCAAATTGAAATAATTTCTGATAACAAAATCTAGATGAACAAAAAAAAATACAACCGCTAAAGCCTGCTCAAATTACCTCTTTCTTTGTTTAACTCCGTCTTTTACTGAGATTAAACTACGACGGGAGAGGGAAGCGGCGAAGAGAGAGAGAAAGAGAACCAGCAAGCAATGAGAAAAGAGAAGCCCATGGGTGGAAACAAATCCCAAATTTCTTCGCTATCAGAGAAGCAGTTTATTCTCTTTTTGGAACTCTCTTTTGTAGAAGTCGGTAAGGAGAGAAGTTCACATCAGATCTGGGGGCAACTTATTTTGTGATTATTTTAGAGGATACGGCCATAATAATATCATAATATGGGTGAGATGCTGACGTCACGCATTGCCCGACGAATGTGAATTTAATCATTTGTACTTGAAGCAGGAATCGCCAAGTGTTTGCGACCTGGGTCACTGCCGCTCGGCCCCACTTCGTATGTTCACTTGTAAATTGTTTATGTTGTGCTCTACTTTTTTGATTAGGCCTTGCGGTGCGGTCTACGTGATCGACTCGGCACACGTTGCGCCGTGTTCTTTTAGTCCTCAAAGCATCTACAGACGGAACGATCTGGAGGGAAAAGGTGAAATTATGTATTTACTTTTTGGCGGTGAACAGCGGAGAACTTATCAGAACGCGGTGCATGCGTGAGAAAATAAATAAATAAATAGAGTGATGCTACTATGGACCAAACAATCTATTTGTAAAATGAACATATTTTTATTTTTAAAGTTCAAACAGTCGATCCAAACTGTTCATCTTATTCTCCATATTAATATGTGCTTGAAGATCAAAATTTACATTTTTCTGAATTTTTTTACTATTTATTAAGATGGATATAAAAAATATCAAATTCTGATCATTGAATTTTGTACCCATCTTAATAAATAGTAAAAAAATTCAGAAAAATGTAAAATTTTGTCTCCAAGCACATATTAGTATGGAGAACAAGATGAACGGTTCGGATCGACTGTTTGAACTTTGAAAATAAAAATATGTTCATTTTACAAATAGGTCCTTTGGTCCATAGAAACCTTTGTCAAATAAATAAGTTTGATAGAGTGAGGCTAGAGATCGAATACTGTGTCCCTGGGGAAGGAAATTTTTGTCTCCAAAGTTACCGTTAGTAGACCTCAAATTCAAAAATGAACAATGACCAGCTCCCTTTAAGAGTAACCGGTTTCAGTTGCATAAATAGAGAGGACAGGATTTTCCTGCACCCTGGGAGGCAAGTGATCTGCTCTTGTGAGGCTATGATACTGTTGGCATGCATGTTACATAACAGTATGGGCTATCGACCTGTATATTTATTTTTGAAGTTTAGTCAATCGTAACTGCTTTAACATGATCAGCATATGAAAGTGTACTTGCAAAATAAATTTTATATATTTTTATAATTTTTATACTATATTTTTAGATAGATAGAAAATCACTTAATCTGAAAATTATAGACTATTCAAAAGCATAAATATTCTATCTATTTAAAAAATGTAAAAAGTTTCTAAAAAACTGTAAAATTTGCAACAAACATATTTTCTAGGAGAGTTCCAATACCTCATGTCTTTCATACCTTATGTTTTATATTTTTTTTTTTCAAAGTCTAAGTTATCGATCTGAACCGTTCAACATAATATCCATATTAAAATATGCTTGGAGACCAAATTTTATAATTTTGGAAACAATTTACTATTTAGATAGATAGAAAATTACTACTTTTTGAATAGTGATTTTGTATTTATCTTAAAAAATAGTTAAAAAAATTTAAAAAAATTATAAAATTACATCCTCAAGCATATTTCAGTTATATTTAACTATTTTATATTTTGACATTCCAGTTTTATAATTTAAGTAAGAGGAGGGTTCAAATGCCTCCATCATGCCTCTATTTCTCTTCATTATTTTCATAGTTCAAACAGTCGATCCGAACCGCTCAACCTAACCTCCATACTAAAACATGTTTGGAGACCAAATTTTATATTTTTAGGAATTTTTTTACTATTTTTTTAGATAGGTACAAAATCAGTAAATCTAAACCATTTAAAAACAGTATTTTTGTACCTATCTAAAAAAATAGTAAAAAAAATTCCTAAAAATATAAAATTTGGTCTCCAAACATATTTTAGTATGGAGGTTAGGTTGAGCAGTTCGGATCGACTGTTTGAACTTTGAAAATAATGAATAGAGATGGAGGCATGATGGAGGCACAAAAACATGGAGGCATTTGAACCCTCCTCTTTAAGTAATTATAAGTTTTTAAAAATGGGGGTATAATGAAGATTTTGAAGACATTTAATTAAGCCTCTCGATAATTAACTTGTTGTCAATATTATTCTTTTTTTCTTCTTTGATCGATGTACATAAAACTTATTTTCAATATTAAGGCTTGAGTTTTGCAAAGACAGAGCAAGACATTGATGAGAACTGAGAAGTAAAAACTAGTAAAGCAGTGGTGCTTAGAGTTGAGACTGAGATTGTATCGGAACGAAACTAGGGATGGGAGACATCGATCGAGTTCTACGAATATAGAACCAGGAAGATTTATATGACAATAATTTCATCCTTATTGCGTCTCTATTTAAAGGTGAGAAAATATTAATAGGACACATAGATCATGCATTTTCTTTTTCCTAAAGGAGAGTGATAAATATTGTATGCACGTGATAAGCAATTTAAAATAATAGTTCATATATCTATAAAATATAATGGTGAAATAGTTTTATTCATACAATTAATGATATAATAAATTTAAAAATCAAGAACTTATATAGGTATATTTTGTTCTAAGTTGCTGCACAGAAATTAACTCTACATGTATCAAAATGCATATCTTTTACGTGAACAAATATCAAGTGAATTAATTGACTGAGTTGATATTCTATAACATCGAAAAACTTGAATTTAAAATGATATTGGAGAACTTCATAAGATTAGGTGCATGTGATCATATGAAGAGGCGATCTCACAATAAAATAAAAATAGAAGTAAACACTAGAACATGGTTCGTGCACTATAACTCTTTTATTCTCAGAAAAATAAATAAATACAAGTAAACAATAGACATGATCTGTGCACCAAAAAATATTACCACTATTAACGTAACTAAATAATGAGTAGAACTAAGGTGGTCTTAAGTTTAACAAGTTTCTTTGCAAACTCAATTCTAAAACCTATCATATTGATTTTAAACGATGAATCCGAACCGTTAAAATTCATCTATCTTACGAGTAATGCGTCTATATGCAAAAAAATTAAATTTTAGAATTAATTTTGTATAGAGTCAATTATCAAATAAAGTTCAAAAAACAAATGTATTAAAATTAATTTACAAATCTTTTAATTTTGACTACTTAACTTTATACTAAATTAATTAAAAAGTTTAAAATTTTTACATGTAGACGCATCACTCATAAAGTAAATGAATTTTAATAGTCCGGATTTGTCATTGAAAGTCAGTTTGATAGTTTTTAGAGTTGTTTTAGAGTTGAGTTTATTAAGTGAGTTGGTGAACTTAAGAACACATCTTCTACTCCTAAATAAATATTTATGAAAATAAAAAATAATAAGATTTCATTATTATAAGGAAAAAAGTATTTTAATTTAAAATAAAAATCAAATAATTTAAATTATTTCAACAAAATTATGAACAATTCTCCGATTAAAATTCACCTCCGAAAACACCAACTCAAATCTTACACTTACACATTAATTCACAACTTTTTCTCGAGTAGTACAAGGCAGATATAAGAAAATACAATAGAAATCAATTGAACCTATTTAATTTTAAAATGTTTATATTTATGTAATTCAGTAAAAAATATTATGGTGTAGTAAAATTAACTTTTATTTTTTTCATAAAATATTATATATAATTAGTTCTACATTTCGAAATTTGTACCATAGAAAATCTAACTCCCGTGAATAGCACGCAACTCTTTCTCATCCTGCCACCGTCGTCTCAGTATACAAAATGGCCGAAGGCAAATTCCTCGTCATAGCAACACAAAAATTCATCCCCTTGCACAAGTGAAGTGACTAACAGACGGAGTACTAAAATTAAATAATAAGATAACAACATATATATTGATTTCAACAGAACTGTAGGCAACCCCACTGCATCATTTTAAAATTCCTCACGTCATCCGTACAATCAGATTTGGCCCAGCCGATGTTAAAGTATTGTGTGCCAATTAACAATTTACCATCAATAGCTTAAACAAAGAGTAGGCCTTCGTTTTTCTGATCCAGGCTAACATGCTTTTTCGGGACAACAACATACACCACACCAACACTACCGTTGGACGGTTGGAGCCGTTTTCTGCATGCTAAGGTAAGCATGGAGGCCGCAAAATTGGGAACGCTATCCTCTGCGGAGCTTTTAATCTAGTCCGTTCGTTTCGGATCGGACAGACTGGATTAAGAGTTCACCAAATTTTGAGTTTTTTTAAAACTCGGGCAAGATCTGATCTGGTCCGTCCGATTCAAAACGAACGGACCAGATTAAAAGCTCTGCACGAAAAAACTCCACAGAGGATACTTTCCCGGAAAATTGGCCTAAGGGCTATGAACCTACGGTAAACATGCAATTTAGCACAATATCTTGTCCAATGTTATGAACAACAACTTAATTATTTAATTAACTGACATATTCGTCAGTAACATAGTGATCAAAATTTTGAGCTCATATAAAATACGAAATATTTATTTATTTATTATATATACATAATTGTTAACAATAAGTTTATCTTTCTAGAAAAATAATATTCGTTATAACCATAACAATACAAAAATAAAAGGTGAATTATCTTTTTTGAGTTAACAAGTTTTTCAACCGCTAAATTTTTGATAAGCATGTCGATTTACTTTATTAAACGAACAGATAGTTGCTGGTAAAATTAAGAGCGAAAGTACCGCAAGTTTATATCTTAAACCCAACAAAGAAATTTAATTATATGATCAAGGAATTTCTTTGCCCCAAAACATCTTGATGTGCCGTAACTGAGCATCACATCAAAACTATCATAGTTGAACAATAAACATCATGCAACTCTATTTCATAACAAAAATGATAATACTATTCTTAGAGGTAAAATCTCTTAACTTCATTCCGGGATGTGTACAGTACATCTCACACACAATACACGAATACGCATTAAGAAAGAAAATTCAGCACAATCAAATGTAAACGGAAGCAGAGTTACATTAAACTAAGGGGGAATTTCATGCATGTCCCTCAAAAATTTCAATATTACGTATTGCCCCTCAAAAGTTTGTAATATTATATCTGTCCTTCAAAATTACAAAAACTCACATATTTACCCAATTCATTAACATTTTCATTAATTTTAAATCATTCTAACTTTCTAAATTCATAATTTATATTTTATCCTTGTAAGAAAAAAAAATTGAAGTAAGTTGTTGATGATTTCTGATTTGTGATAGTGTGGAATTGAAGCTAATAACAAGCCAAGGGCTTTAGATTTTAGAGGCGAGATCAAATCCTTTCTACTCTCCAAACCTCAAGCCTTAGGTTGTGCTTCATAATCTCTTCATTAAAGGAAAGAAATGAGAACGAAGGGGAAGAGGACAAGATAGCGGGCTGCCCACATCGCAACCCTGCTCCAGAGGACAGTAATTGGAGAGAAAAGGAGAGAAACGCGCTACTGTAGCAAAGGTAAACTCCTGTGAAAAGCTACGAAATTTGTAACCCCCGATTTGGGGTGTATGATTTACTGTAGCGAGGGAAACGATCCTCTCCCTCTCCGTCCCTTCCCCTTCCTCTATGGAGGAGCCTTAGGGTGTGCTCCAATTGAAGGTACACAGAGGGAAGGGAGGAGGAAAACACTGTGCAGAGGGGAAGAGATTGCCAGACCGTATTCCTCTACGGAGGAGCCTTAGGGCGTGCTCCAATTGAAGGTACGTGGAGGGAAGGAAGGAGGAAAACACTGTGCGGAGGGGAAGAGATTGCCAGACCGTATTTGACCGACGGTCCTCCCCTGCTCCAGAAAGAGAGAATTGAAGAGGTAGTGGAGGATATGCAGTATTGTGCGGAGGGAAAGAAAAAAGACTGCTGTGTTTTGTTTTGGCCAGATCTGTACTCCTGATTTGGGATGTAAAAAACATTGTTCGGAAGGTAGGCTACCTTCGTCGTCCCTTCCTTCCCTTCCTTTTAATGAGGCGTTACCCTCTGCGTTCTAGAGCACAGCCTTAGCAAATTCACTCACAACTCAAAACCCAGCGAGATGGGGAAAAAAAGATGTTGGTCGCAATGGAGGGAAAGTATCATCTGCGGAGTTTTTCCGTGCAGAGCTTTTAATCTGGTTCGTTCGTTTCGAATCGAACGGACCAGATCAGATCTTGCCCGAATTTTAAAAAAACTCAAAATTTGGTGAATCCTTAATCCAGTCCGTCCAATCCAAAATGAACAGACAAGATTAAAAGCTCCGCACGGAAAAACTCCACAAAGGATAGCGTTCCCGCAATGGAGGTGGCGTGAAAAACAAATCCATTTCTAAATTTTTCAATGCTGGTCTCCTATTTCCAGTTGGATGCCTCAATCGGTACCTTACCTCAAGAAAGGCCGGTACAGTAATCGCGTTAGTGTTGGTGCCCCCGTCTTTTCCTCCGTTGTGCTTGAGTACCTTGCTGCCAAGGTGTTGAAAATGGCTAGGAGTGCTGCACAGAATAACAAGAAAAATAGGATAATACCAAGGCACGTGCTTTTCAGTGATAAAAAATGATGATGATCTCTGGAAGCTTCTCAATGGAGTTACCATTGCATCAGTCGGAGCTTCTTCCAAAGAAGAAAACTGAGAATTCTTCAAAGGAGTCAAAAGTTACTGTTTAAGACTTATACGAAGTCTTTTACAAAATTTACAAACAGAGGATCGATGTGCTAGTTTTTGTATTTAGTTTTAGTAATTATGTCTATGTATTTACAAATAGATGATAGATGTGTTTTATGTTAGGTTGAGTTGTGACAATTAGTAAATAAAGATGATCTTTAATTTCATAAGAAAAAAAAGGCTTTGGAGGCAAAATTAGATTCACAAACGCTAGTTTTACTTTAACTACTCAATTATCGTTCAAAATTGCACGAGGAAATTCAAGAGATAGTTAAAAGTAATTTCTTTAGATGGAAAATTGGATGAAACTGAGCCACAACTAGTTCAATTCTCATGACAAAAGAAATTTATTCAGCTGAGAATTTGAAGGTTTATTGGGAGGAGTAAAATCGGTATTTAAGTTAGCTGGTGATGCTAGGGAAAAAGGGGAAAAATTGATGCGAGAAATTAATGGAGAGGTGAAAACTTTTCTCTTGTCAATGCATCGGTTGAATAGAAAAAACATATAGGTACACAATAGGTAAAATTATTGAAAGAGAGACGACTGCTTTGATTTTTTTTTATTCTTACGAGGGTAAAATGAGAATTTTGAGTTTAGAAGGCCAATTTTTTTTTTCCTTACTACTCTAATAAATTAAAATTAAATTATTATCACCTAATTAATCGGATTTAAGATTCCACCACGAACTCATACTCAGTATGCGGACGGATTCCAATATGAATGCATACCCAGTACGCGAATGGATCGGTGTGCGGACTGGGTATGAGTACCGAAATTGATTTTTTTAATATTTTTTTTGAATTTTTTATTAATCTGTCCACATACCAAGTATCCGCATGAATTATTATTTATTATTTTTTATTTAGTTCCGTTATGAATTGTTTGAAATTTTTTTCTGAAATGCGTATATAATTTGTAGGATAAAAATTTATCAAATTGTGCGCGTAATTTGTAGCGATCTGTGCACCAACTTTGTACAAAATGCTGCTCAGATTGTGTGTATAATTTATTGTAGTAATTTTTAGTTCAAATTTAGTCAAAAAATTTATTTGTTAAATAAGTGCATTTTATTTTCTACAATTTCACCATCAAATTTTATTTGTACATATAATTATAAATATCACAGAACGAAACATAATAGAATAGAAAAAAAATTTGGTCAAAAAATTTCAAACAATTCAAAACATAATTAAAAAAAGTCCGTGCGCATACTGAGTATGCGAACGGATTAATAAAAAAAATTAAAAAAATATTTAAAAAAAATCAATTTTGGTACGCATACCCAGCTCACGCACCAAAAAAATCGGTGCACGGATTGGGTATGCATTCGTGGTATAATTTAAAATATGGCTAATCGGGTGGTAATCATTTAATTATGATTTGTTAGGGTGGTAAATAAGAAAACAATTTAGAAGGTTAAAATTATTTAAATTAATGAAAAAAATAATGAATTGGATAAATATGTGAGTTTTAAAAAATTTGAAGGACAAATATGATATTACAAATTTTTGAGAGAAAAATACATAATGTTGAAGTTTTGGAGGGGATATGTGAAATTCCCCCTTAAACTAATGGGGTCAATTGACCTTTATTCATTTAAAAACAATATTTATGTATGAATTTCTATATAATTTAGAGTAAAATGCTATAAGTATTGTAAAATTAACTCTTATTCGCATCATAAATTTTTTATATAATTGTCACATTCATGTTTAACTTTCATAGTTTGAAAATTTAATTCCGTCCTAGAATGTAGAGGAATCTTCATTTCCCAACAAAGTTTCACTAAATGCATATCTAATATGTACACTACTTGTATTTGATAAAAAAACCACCCCTTCAAAATAAAACAAGCTACACATTTCACAGAACGTAACAAACTTGTATTAAGAAAGTAATTAAACACACGAATAAGAAATTATACTTACAATTGCAAAGTAATATTTGTTATTTTTATATTTAGAGCATTAGAAGTAACATCACTTTTGATAAATGTTAAAATCTAACAAGGTAACGACTCACAAGTCGCAAACAATAAGTCTAGTGAGTTATATTTTAGACCTTGGACCGTTGGACGCAATGAATTACTGCAAAGCTTATTTTAGACATTTTACAAGAAAATTGCGGCGAATTTAATTTTTTATTGTCTTAATGCCATATTAAAAAAATCGGTGATAACTGTTGAGTACGTTTCTAACCAGTCCAAAACCTCAGTTCTTAAGACCTAACCCAACCCAAGCTATAACCAGTTCAAAGGGGCGGGCGGAGTACGGAGCTGAATTTCTATATTTTGATTATGAATAGGTAGATAAGACCAATTACACTATTACAGTCAATTAAAAGGGTCCCGACGACATTGAAATATCCCGTCCAGCGACTTTCAAAACCACCTGGGTTCTACAATAGCAATCATATTCACAGTCGTCAGAAAAAAGAAGAGAAGGAAAAGAAGTCCAAAGAGAGATGCTAGCCGTACTCGTCTTCCTCCTCTCTCTCTCTGCCGTAGCAGCAATTCTCTTCAAGTTCGCCAAGGCCGACGGTAATTCTCCCATCTTTGCATTCTGCGCAATTCGATTCAGTTATTTTTTTTATGGAAGGGATTAATTACGAACGTGTGATATTGAAATTTAATTTGATATTTTAAGGCGATTTTACGCTTCTATCCAAGGGTCCCGCCAAGCGCAAAGCTGTCGAGGGCAAGGTAATCAGTGACTTTTTATATTTTATCCATTTTCCATTTTTTTTTTAATTTTGCCTCTTGTAATTATAATCGTCTGGTTTATATTTTAATTTTGATTATTTTGATCAACAGGTGGTATGGATTACTGGCGCAAGCCGTGGCATTGGTCAGTTGACATTTTCCCCTTTCTGTTTGATAATTTGTTTCAGTGACAGTACTTTAATAGTGCTAAGTAAACTTGTTAATTTTTTGTTGCTGCACATGCTATTATAGTCTAGTAGTTATATTGATTTCATCAGCTTGATCAAATGTAACATTTTGCTGATTGAACTAGAACAGTAAGTTCATTTCTAATGAGAACTCCAACTGATACTTTTACCTTATTTGCAGTTAACACTTAACACAAATCAAATCTAATGCACATAGAAACATGCAAAAGAAAAAAATAGAATAACAGCCTGTTTGCTACAATTTCATGTGACACATGTTCTCAGAAAATATTCCTGAGCATCTGAATATCTCCTTTTTATTTTATCCCAGGGGAGGTTCTTGCAATGCAATTTGCTGCTTTAGGAGCCAAACTGATTCTTTCTGCTCGTAATAAAGAAGAACTTGAGAGGGTCAAATATGAAATAACCAGTAAGTTCAGATACTAGATTATCACGTGAGTTGATGCCAGTACATTATGGTCGGTATTTTGTACCCCAGTACAGTATGATCACTTATTACTTGATTTTTGCTAGGTGTTTAGGATAGTTCAAGCGGAATTCCATGCAATGTGTGTTTTTTGCCCAATCAAAGAAAAAGGAAACATTGCAGCACAAACCCTTTACTTTACTGACAAAGTGCAAACAGCTGTGCTATTTTTTATATGTCATGCATACACTTGCATTGTTGAAGAGTACAAATTTAGTTTATAGGCTTTAATTAGCATCCTGATGCCATTAGTACAGTTATATTTTTGACATTAACGAAGGATTGAGAATATTTATTGAAGAGAACAACTTCCATCAAAGGTACTATGACAACAATATAGCAACATCTTTACAAAACTATATCTAGTTTAACATACATCGGGACTTAAAATATTGCTGCTTAGTTTTTTCATGAGATTACTTTTGTCATTATCTCCAGTAGTCTACAATGCTAATGTGCTAAGGGCTAAGTAATCCAATTGACGATAACTTTTTCTTTATACAAGTTCTTCAAATATAAGGCTCTTTTTCAAATATTGAAAAGGATAATATCTGCAGCTCATAGATATACGGAAAAAACTTCTGAAAGTTTCTGAAGCATACAACTATCACTTATTTTATAATAAAAGACAGCAATGTTGAAATTTTGACCAGTAAAATCCACCATCGACCACAAAAGAGCATTTGTATCCTTCAGTAGATCATAACTGGACTTCCTTTTCATGCCTTTTGCTTGTAATTGGCCTTTTTGATTAAATATTTTTAATCAACCTTTTGTTTGTGCCAAGGCAAGTATCCAGCTGCTGGGGTAGAAGTATTGCCTCTGGATTTGTCATCTAGAGAGGAAGTTTTGAAGAAAAGTGTGCAAGAGGCAGAATCTCTATTTTCCGATGCTGGTGTTGATTTTATGATCCACAATGCGGCATTTGAGCGTCCAGTAATTACAACTTTTCACCTTTTTCTTTTACCAGTCTACTGTACCAGTAGCTCTCCTGTTAAATTTTATGATGTACTTCTAAGGCTTTCTGCTTACTGAGAAAAATTTACTACAGAAAAAGAGAGCATTGGAAGAAACCGAAGAAGGTACCGAGGTATTTTTCTTATCCCATTTCAATTTCCAATGCACTTCTTTGTTGCTTAGTTTGAGACCTTACTTTTTTTTTTCCCTGTTACTTCAGGTTACATTCAGAGTAAATGTGCTGGGAACTATAACACTCACGCGCCTTCTTGCACCGTATATGCTCGACAGAGGGAAGGGTCATTTTGTTGTGGTACATCAGAAAACTATAGTTAAATGAATATTTTTAAGCTTTTAGGTTTCAATTGCAATTGTGCTTATTGTGTCATGAGGCCTCAATAACCTAGATGCCAATTGGTAATCGAGCCTCCATTTATCCCTCACCTGTTCGCCCGTGCCTCAAGTTAACCTGGTTGCTCTAAATTTACCAATGAGCACTGGCTGATACCTGTACTTAACTTCATTGAAACAGTACGGGAATCTGGTTTCCTAAATGTCTCTTTTATGGTTATCAGATGAGCAGCGCTGCTGGGAAGACACCTGCTCCTGGTCAGGCCTTATATTCAGCTTCTAAGCATGCTTTAAATGGATACTTCCACACACTACGTTCTGAGGTTTTCATCTTTTAATTATAATTTGCAATTATCTTTATGGTTGTATTTTTTTTTGCGTAATTTTTACTATGTATTATTTATAGTTTGCTTTTGTTGTTTATATTGTTAGCTTAATATTCAACCGTGTGATATTTACGGAAGTAATTTATTTATTTTGTTAGTTTTGGCGCCACACTTATTTTGAATTACTAGCATATGTTTGTGTAATTTACAGAATCTTATGTTTTTTTGATAGGTCCTCCCTCTCATTTTCTTTTTTGTTTACTAATTTAGAATACAAGCATGTAATTTTGTAGCTTACATGCGTATAGGGATAACTGCTTTACAAATTATCTTTCTTTTAAGTACTGTACTTTTGGCATTTCAGTTGTGTCAGAAAGGCATCGGGGTTACTGTTATTTGCCCAGGGCCAATTCAAACAGAAAACTCTGGTGGTTCAGAGGTTAGTTCCCCTACCCCCTTTTTTTATTCATTTATTTATTGTATTATTAAACTATTCTTATGACATATATCATCAGCAGTTCAGCACCATCTCTTAAACTTTTATTTCTGCATTTAATTTTATTGTCAGAAGCGTGTGCCATCAGAGCGATGTTGTGAACTGACAATTGTTGCTGTGACCCATGGTCTAAAAGAAGCTTGGATATCGTACCAGGTTTTTTCAGTGTTTCATTGCAGCTTCTTTTATTTCAAAATATTAGCTTTGTTACAAACCATTTACTTGGAAGAAGCGCATAGTTGATATTATGCCATTAAATGCTGGCTTGTTGGTGAGTTGTTGGAGTTGGTATCATATAATCCTTGGTTGAAAAAAATGATATCTCAACCCTCCTAAAACTTTACATACCTTTGTCAACTAATCTATCTTCTTTTTCTTTTTCTTGTATTTTTTTTAAGTTAGTTTTTTGTACTTAATAAATTTGTATGTTTTTTCTTACAGCCTGTACTGCTTGTGATGTATCTGGTACAGTACATGCCAACTGTTGGATATTGGTTAATGGATAAGGTATTCCATCTTAAGCTTTAAATTGCTCATGTGATGTGCTGGCTTTCTTTCATTGTTCTTATAAATTAATTTCCTATTATTGTAGATTGGTGCTAATCGGATAGATGCTGCCGCAAAGAAGGGCAATGCGTACAGTTGGGACCTGTTATTCAAAAAGAAGAAATCGACATGAATAAATATACCTTCTGTAACTTCAAGGTCTTGCTGAGTGCAACTCACCTCACCCCCCATCACCTCTTTTTCAATGCCCTCGATGACTTGTATTAAACTGCATAAAATGTTTCTTTTTTGATGAATAAATGCCGCAATGAATGTGATACTAAATAAGTTGCTTTCTTTGCTGAACTCGTGCTCTTGGATAGCTGAAAGGCACATCCGTTTGTCTATTCAATAGCATTCGGAAATTGTTATTGTTTTTGAGTGAGGCTATGGTATCATGCAAAACGTAGATTGGTCTGTACTATGGATCAATATCTTCATTTGCGAAGTTCAAATAGTCAATTTGAACTGTTCAACCTGATCTCCATATGAAAATGTACTAGCTGACTAAATTTTACATTTTACATTTTAATTTTCTTTTTACTTTTTACTATTTTGTTAGAGAGGTAAAAAAATCAATACTTTTGAATGGCCTAGAATATTTAGATCAAGTGATTTTATTCTCTACATATTTAAAATAATAATAATAAAAAAAATGTAAAATTTGATCAACAATTACATTTTCATATGGAGGTCATGCCAAACGGTTCAGATGTTGTTTGGACTTTGCAAATGAAGATACTGATTTGTAGTATGGACCAATATGTACTGTGCATGGTACCTTAGTCTCACTCATTGTTTTTTTCTTGCATCTGATTTTCAGAGTTCCATTTAAGATTTCTTCATATAAAAAATGCTGCAAGGTTTCACTAGTTAATGGTGGGGCAAAGAGCACCTGGTAATGAGTACTGTAGATTGTTTCAATATGTTACCTTGTTTGGATAAGATAGTACAGGAAGGAATAATAGATTACTAGCTACTCAGATTTTTCTTCATTCTACCCTACGCTTTACCTTCTTTCGTATCATGTGAACCAAATAAGGTGTCGAGAATATACTATCGAAGGGTCACACTTGTTCTTAAAGCGAGACACATGGTTTCTGACTTTCTGTCAAGTTTGCATGATAACCCAATGATAAGCTGACGATTTTTGTGTCAGAATGCGAGCATGCATTCGGATCAGACAATTTTGGTTTATTTAGTGTTTTCTATTATTTACCAAAACTGGTAGGAGAATCCTCATCTAATAGACGACAGTCCTGTATACGTGATCATGAAGTTCTGTTTTGTAAGATGCTCACCAACTCTTTTAGAAAACTTATACTCGCGGACTTCTATATCAAAAGTGTAATTTATATACAAAATTTTAATTTGTATAAAATCCATTCCTGTCGACAGAGGCAGAACTAGAATTTGAATTTGGAAGAGCCGAACCGCCGAAAGACGAAAAAACAACTGCATGAAGGGTGTCAGAGAGTGTCAATTGGTATGCATCTGTAAAAAAACCATATGAAAATAACGACTCCAATAAGCAACTTCCAATTTTATGGGGAGTACCTAACCCCCTTTGCTTGTACCTAGTTCCCTCCCCTGCCTGTCAAAATTGTACACAACTCACACGTGTAAAAAGAAATCCAGGATGCACATGCTAAATTTTAGCCGGACGAACAAAAATTATTTTAAATACATAAATCATAATGTTTTTTCGCAAAACACAATCAGAATGTCGCATGGACTACTCAAACAAAATATATAGCCAAAAATAGTTCATCCTCTAACCTGTTTCTCCATGCATTAGAATTAAGCAGACTCAAACCAAGCATTACAATACAAAATTAACGTGAACCTCAACATCGCTAATGCTTCCACCCCTTTGAAAAGCCATCTGCTGTGTAGGGCTCCAAAAATCCGATGAACTGCAATGGAACAACAAATAAGCACATGTTAAGGTAGCAAACATAAATACATAATAATGTTTTAATTGAGAAATAACCTCTGGAAGTATGATGTGTAGAATATGAAGCCCTATTAACATGGAAAATAAAATATGTGAACCTTAGATCCATTATGAGACCATCTTGCACCATAACCTTCACGGACACGTATTTCAAAGACTGGACTGTAATGCTGGATTAGGTGGATGTTCCTCCAACAGCAATCTTCTAACAGCCGATTTATTACTTCTGATGCCAGTTGGTTCTTGTTTGAGTCTGACATGGCAGAAGAAAGAAAAACTAATTAACAATTATCAAATTTTGCACAAATCTAAGAATTTTACACAAACCTCATAATGCCACTACCCCCAAGGAAATACATCCTACATTCACCTCAGTGGGTAACCAGGTGGATAATTTTTTTGGGATGGGTCTGGGATACCAGTTTACATGGGCTCAGGCGATTTAAATTAAATTCTCAAAATTCTTAGTTTTGACCAGCTCTACAAGAAAATGTAGGAAATATTACATACACACTACCAAACATAAAAACACAATTATATGTTTCTTGATTCCAATTGTTCTACAGAAGACTATGTATTTAACCATCCATGTCCTTTTCTCTTAAAATAAGATAGGACAACACAGTTTAGTTACCTTTTTGAATAAATTGAGAGATGAAATACCGTAACTTGGAGGCATATCATTAGTCCCATTTTGCAGGGATAATTTGCTTTGTTTTTACAGCTTTCCATGTGAATATGTGAAAATGTTTGCCAAAAGAAGTAAATAAACACAAAACATGCACCGTTTCCTTGGAGGTGACCCCACCAACCCTCACAGCTCCTTTCAGCATGCTTGGCCAATGCCCTTGCTGCATCAGTCAAGGTACTACCTTTGACCTCCAATCAGATAAGGTCTTAGTTAGTGTCTTACTGTCAATTATGCCTGACTAGTATCTATAACTACCATGACAAAAGGGTAAAATACCATTGTGATCCTTTTCCTCAAGTGCCAGTTCAGAAAATGCTAGTGATTGAGAACTATAATTGGTTTTAACTAGGTTTACAAAATACTTTAAAATGATAGGGCATTCCAATGAACTTTGGATTCTTGCCCATGCATGAGTTGTCCAACTTTAGAAATCACACTTCAAAACAGAAGCAAAATTAGAAAAAAATGATAACTTACATCTGGTTGATAAGATTTTGCTGCAGATGATGCCAATACCAATCTGGAAGGAGGCAATGTGTCTAGGACAGTACCTGCAGTGCGGGCCATTCCGAGAAGTCTCCCAATGCCATCATAACCCAGTTCCTTTAAAGAAATAACAGTAAAACAGGAAACAGAAAAGGGAGCGCTCATAAGATAATTACAAAAACCTAAAGATCAGTCATGGAAACCTATTACTGGTATAAGCTCAGCAATAAGTTTTCATAAGCTCAGTAATAAGAAGAAACCCCCAACACTCACATTAAGTATTTCTTTCATGAAAACATAAGGTTGAAAGGTTGGCTTTGAAACAGAAATTGCCAAAACCCCATTAGATTTTTCCTTTTCCTGTGTGTAGAATTTCCTGTATATAGCAACACCTGAAATAGATTGCGATGAAGAGAAATTATATGTGGCATAGATTTGCATCTATCTATTTAATAATCATCAGAATATAAAGAATCCTGTCTATTTGATAGGGCAAATTAGCTAACATGGGACCATTTCTACTGGAAGACGATATTTTTTTTTAAAGCATTGCAAACAGAATTTATAATTGATTCCCCTTTCTAATTGTTTTAAGCAATTAACTAGATATCTTTCCATGAAAATTCTAAAAGAAGCACATTTGCATGTGTAGCAACATTTGCAAGAACGTAAATTAACAAAAAAGAAATATTTGCCTTCTTCAATTGTAGCAATTCCAGGAAGCACATTTGCAAGTGTCTCCACCTGAAGCATCTCAAGAAATGATTGATATCTTGTAACTCGCTGCAGAAATTATTTTGGCCACTTATGTTATATCAACTATACCGTGAACATACTTAAAGCAGATGCTACTTCTGTGAAAATGGAGTGCCAAAATTGGACTAAAGATTGCAATGCATTGTTGCAACAGGCATTACTAAATTGTTTGTAAAGATTCTTTAAGATGGTGTAATTGAAAAAAATATGCAGGTTTTTAGAAAGGATCTGAAGAGCAAGGTGTAGAAAGAACAGTAGCAAATGAGATGACAAAATAACTACCAAAGAGATGCCCAAGTGAAATTTCACATTTGAGATGTCTAGGATGAATTGATTGTTCTGGCAATGGGTCTTTAATTCTCTTAAATAATTATTTGATAAATGAAATTAAAAATTTGCCCCTGTCAAGCTTTAAAAAAGAAGAAGAAGAAATTGAAAATTTGTCTGCATAAGGATTTACCTCAACTTTAAGCAAGAGGCATTTATTCAAGAGGAGGAGAGATCCTTGAGCAACACTGGTAAAATCAAAAGGTCAATCAATAAAATGTGAACTATATTATTGAAAAAGAATACTTGAATATGCATATCATTGTGAAAACAAAATGGTGATCGATTTGCTTACTTATTATAATAACCAACAGCCAATCTTCCTTCAACATTCTTCTTACCAGCTACAATAAACATGCATCTTTAAGTCATGAAAAAGTTAATTTTACTGAACGTTAGCCCCACAGGCTCATTTAAATAAGGAACAGAACAAAAAACAGAGGTCATAAACACAAAGTTATGAAGGAAAACACTACAAAATAAATATCTCCTTTTAGCATGAAGTTATCAGCTAAATATTAACCGGTAAAAAAATTAATTTATTACCTTTGAGTTGTGAGAAGAATGGTTCTTGAACATTAAGCCCAAATTTAACATTTCTATACATCTGTCAAAAATTAGAATTAATGATGTGTGCGAGAGAGAAAGAGTGCAGCAGATATCTGCAAAATGGCCCCTGATAAGTAAATTTTGAGCTGAAATATCCTCCAAGACAGTATGTCAAATTAGTAGAGAAATAACCAAAATTGCAGGTATTTGTATTCAGATCTGGTATCTGACTTGTAAGTTAATGATATTAAACACACATATCAATTAATTAAAATTCTTTGTGTATTCTGCACATCAGACTAAATAAAGATTATAGTGGGCTGTGGAGGCTGTTTGGAACAAAATATCAGGAAGTAATGACTTTCGTAAAAATCTCGTAGAAAGGGTACAATGTAAATTTGCTGGGGAGCACATTCTGGACTTACACTACACAATTCAAATCCTGTCTTAGAAATAATCTTATCCCATTCCGTCTCTTTAATCTGAGGGCCATCGTCAGGAGGAAAGTTTGTTCCCATATCTTCTCTCCTAGGGAACAACCCTGCTTTAAATGATTTGTCTAACACTTTTGCTAAATGCTTGTACAAAGGATAACTCGGAACTCCTTTGCCAACTTCATTATCTGAATCATCACACGCATAGTATAATAGAAGACAATTATACAATATAATATTTCATGTATTGTAGAAATAGAGAGGAAGAGCGGAACCGTTGAAGTGAGGAGGCGTAGCTACGGTCGCGTTGTCAAGGAGTAGCAAACCAGAAGAGAAGTCAGATGAAAGAGCAAGGTCGGAAATATCGGAGTCACCGGAGAGGGTGGACGACAGGGTGAAGCGAAGGAGCTCGTCTATTGCGTCGGAGATGCTCACGACGCCGACACGCGGCGACGTTGCTCCCGATACCCCCTGTTTCTCCATTCGATCTGATCCAGAGTTGAGACTTGAGACTGATAGTCGTTGGCTCGTTGCTGACTTGATGTAAAACCTTTGGGGACTTGCTGTCAAACCTATGGCTAGCTGACTAGCTGTAGAGCCCCGATCAAAACGAGACGGTTCGATGCTTCCCTCGGTTAAAAATCGACCGTCGAGAATTTATCGACTCCGATCGAACAGTTCAATTAATCTGGGCTTGTTGGGCCACTTTGGTTAGAATTTATCGACTCTGGCCTGGACCAATCGAATCTAGCTTAATCAAAATAGACCCAGCCCAGATATCTCTTTTCACCTTGTCTTCTCTTTATATAAATGCCAATCTATTTCTAGGTAAAAGACGATCAGAATTCAGAAGTCGGCTCTTCTAGGGTTCATTACGGCGGTCGTATCGTATGAGTCCCAAACTTCTGCTAACTTATTTTTCAATAACTTAGTGTTTCTAGTGTTTATTTTCTTTTGCAACTGGATGCCATTTAGTTTTGTTATTTAGATCGAAATTGATTCTGTCTTGGCTTGTGTTATTTTCGAGCAAGGAAGCCAATTTGCAGAGCAAAGGCACATTATTAAAAGTTGTGATCTTTGCATTGAAGGTTGGCGAGAACAAATTATTGCATTTCTCCGTGCCGCTCAGATGTCTAATTTTGTGACGGCCTCGAACAAATTGCTACAATTTTCTTTGGTTAAACCCATTGTTTTTTTTATCCCCTTTACCCACTTTTGGGCTCGTCTCTTGGTTTCTTTTTTTCTGTGCTTGGAGTAAAGTGAAGATCTTCCACACAGTTCTTCTTTCAGAAAAAAAACAAGCCAATTTGCAGAGCAAAGACACGTGATATTATAGTAGTGATCTTCGCATTGAAGGTTGGCAAAAGTTAATGTAGTTCTCCGTGCCTAACAAATTCTTTCAGTTTTGTTCATGGCCTCGAACAAGCTTCTACAGTTATTTTCCCAACAATTTCCAGTAAATTTGTCGTGTATTTCTTGCACTTGATGGATACCAAAAAAAAAAAATCAATTTTTGGGATTTGTTACCTGTTATGTTATCGGGACTAAATTACCTCCTTTCTCAGATCTGATTTTTAGGTGTACTATATTGAGGCGGATCTCATTTCGGATCACTTCGGTAGGGATAGGTAATTTCGGTTTAGACTGTTGTGCGAGGTTTAGACTGAATAAATTTGTTGAATAAATAAAATTAGATAAATGCAGATGGACAACTTAAGGTCTAAATAATGATTTTTACGATCACACCTTATAAATTTCCAGTGCTTTGATTTGTAATTTGAAGTTTGTTTCTATTTCCTTTATGATTTGATAAAGACATCTGAAGCATGTCATGTTTTATGCCAATAAATATATTCATTTTTTAGACAAATTAGCTCAATCAGTTTTCTAAAAACATGAGCATGTAAAAAAGCATGAGTCGTGCTAAAATGTGCATTCAATTGGTGAAAATATGGCAAGAGTTGTGCTAAAATTGTGCATTCAATTGATGAAAATATGCAGTCCAGCTGTAAAAAATGTCAGTATTATTTTATTGCCTTACATATCAAATGTGTGAGATTTTATGCTATTAGTTCTTCATAGCTAATCAAAATCATGCAAAAGATTAATCTTAATATTTAGGCTTCTAATTTGATATAAACTTAAAACTTGTAAAATAATAAATTTTAATGTCATAAAAAAATTAATTTGTCGACCCTCTTCAATTGGTCCAGAGCAACAATTTTTGAAGGAGAGTCCAGAGAAAACCTAGAACGAGCCGCCATCCTCCCCTCTCCTCTCCTCTCCTCCCAAACTTGCACTTTGTATTTGTTTGTCAGTTTCATTATTTGTAGATCTCAGATCTCATCTCCGATGCATTATGTCCCCCTCTCTCTCTCGTTTAGTTTATTTCTTTGAGCGGAGAAGATAATAAGAGGAGGGAATTGAGTAGAGTTGAGAGTGTGGTATCAGTAGAGTACGAAGCGTAGAGTCCTCATTTTGATCGGAGTGTGATGGTAAGTAAATATGATTGTCGGAGTGCGACGGGGTTTGGAAGAGCGGATTCAGTCGTGGAGCAAGATGAAGATTAAGGTATTAGAGCGATTATGAGTGTATATATGTAAGATTAAAAGAGTAGATCTAGTTAAAAGTAGGTCTAAAAATTTAGAGGGTGATTAAGAACGATTAGAGTTTTTGAGTAATTTAGACGATTTCGTGAGAATAAAGGAATAAATTTAGGAATTAGAGTCGCTTGACTCGTTGTAAATACATTTTTTATCAATCGAATTGTTAGTAAACATTAAAGTTGCTAACTTTCAAAAAAAAAAAATTAATTTGTCAAATTGTAGATCATTTTAAAAAAATGGCTCGTAATGAAAGAAACAAAGAATTCATTGTAAATATATTTTTGTTAACAAAATTGTTAGTAAACATTTAAAAGGCCACTAATAAAAAAAAACATTTTTTTTGTCATTTGTATTTATCCTTTTAAATGGGCTGTTGAAAATACTGCTGGTTTCTTCAATAACATGGCAGTTGAAAATATTGCTGGGTTAAATCTTCTATTAACAAGCAATCTTATGCTAAGCATAAGTACATAGTGTCTTATTTCTAAGATTAAATATGTTCTTGTTAATATAGATGATATGTATATTGTGTTATAGGAATGAATCTTTGTCATGAACAATTGCGTCTTTAATTTCTTATTATTATATTCGTGGCTTCTTGATGGTATTTAACTATTTATCATAATAAGATGATCATAGGGGTAAAATTATCATCTTGCATCAAATGAATAATTTTCCTTCTTTTATGAATTGGTTTCCCATATCAAGAGAGTAATAAGGATTCAATTTTTTATTCATTTTAGTTCCGAGCAACGAAATTTAATTGATAATCATATCTATTTTATTCTTCTCTATTAAAATCAATTGAGGTATTATAAATATTTCATTGAAGTAGCTGATTTTGTTATTTAAGCGGATACAACATCAATATATGTGCATACATTTTGATGAAAAATCACACTATACAATAATTTATTTAATAGATTGGATTGGATTGTCAAAATTTGAGTTATATTCGGTTGTAATTATATTTGTAGTAACTCATGGTTGATCTAGTGATTGAAAAAACTTAAATGGCTTTGCTTGCATAATATATTTTGAAACTCTGCAAAATCTATAAGATAAACATTGTTGATTTATTGCACAATTATAAATTGTGTATTACTAGCTCTTAGTAAAATCTGGAGATTAAAACTGCCGTTCAACTGAGTCCGTGTCCCCTCAGGTACCTGAGGGGCATTTTTAAATAATGGACGTTCAGATTAATTCCAGCTGAGTTAAACTCAATTCGGTATTTATTGAGAATAAAGAGATCTGCTTTGAGAGTCGCACCAAGATAAAAGAATGGTCCGAATTCAACAATTGCACCCAAAAGTACCTGCGGTGATACATAATCCATTTAATTAGGTCAGAGTGTTAGAGTAACGATGTCATCGTTCAATTTTAATTAGAGATTGAATCCTTTGTCTTCCTGGAGACAGAAAATTTCTGCTCTCAAAATCACTATTAATGGACACCAAAATAAAAAAATAAACAGTGACCAGCCCTCTTTAATAAAGACCGATCCTAGTTGCAGAGATAGAGGGGACAGGTGATCTGCTCTCTTTTAATTAAAAGATCTCGTTAAAACTGGCACAGATTTGTAAATTTGGATTTTTGGATGCTTATATAAAATTTATTTTCAAAGGTTACACAGCCTTTAAAGTTAAAAATATTGTACCCTACTTTTCTGAGTCTAGATTCCACGCACTTCAGTGTAAATAGTGAATTTTATTTAACATTTTTAATAATATTTTTTTCAAACTAAGTAAACAAATTAAACTAAAAAAATATAAATATGTTACTGACATTATAGATTAGTTATGTATCAAACTCTGTACAATTTTGTTTCAATTGATATTTCATAAAAAATCGTTAAATAATAATATAGGAGAAATGTTCTGATTTTGCGAGCCATTATACCTGAGCGTGTCTTGCAACTAGTTTAACATAATTTTTTTTTCAATTTTGTCTAACTTCTATTTTCAACACTCATATAAGCATTAAAATTCTAAATCTGTGTAATTTTAGACTTTTGTCTTCAAACCAAAAAAGAAAATATTAATTTTACCCACTCTATTTTTTATTTTTCTCTGATATTCTCATCTATTTTTTTGACGATCCATGAAGAATTTTATGAATCTAAGAACACAAACGATTTTTACTCGATTTTTTCTTTCAAATGAGATATGAGCGCTGAAAATGAAAGTTAGACATTAAGTATTTGGGAGGCGCGCTCGGGCATTTATTTAGGGCACAATTATTAGACTCCTAAATATAGTACATTTGCAAATTTTAACTCATTCGATTGACACTAATATATATAAAATTTTGAAAGAGAAAATCGTGTAGAAAAAGTTTGTATTTTTAGATTCGTGAAATTCATAATTAATTGTCGAAAAAATGGATGAGAATAATAAGAGAAAAATAAAAAATAGAGTGGGTAAAAATAATCTTTTTTTTACTTGAAGACAAAAGTAAGTATTAGGAGTTAAAACTACATATATTCATAATTTTAATGTTTGTATATAGTTGTTTAAATGCTTTTGAGTAGTATTGTAAAATATTATAAACAAAACTTTAAAACTTGAATATGAGCACTGGAATTTAAAGTTAGGTAAAATTGAAAAGTTTTTTCTGTTAAACTAGTTGGAGGGTACGCTCAGTTGTATACCTCAGATGTATGATATATATTAAATAGAGACTTAGATTTAGCCGAATTTTTTATTAATATCCAAAAAAATATGAAATTTCAGAAACTATCCAGGTTTTTCTGTTTTTTCGAAATCTACCCAAATCACAATTTTTTTTGCAGTAATTCAGTCTAAAACTGAAAAAAAATGCAGTTTTAAAAAAAACATTTTTTTTGCATTTAAATAGAAATATTTACAATTTATTTATTTTTTCTATTGAAATATTACAAATATTAAATATATTTCTTTGAAAATAGATGAAATACTATATAATTTGATTTATTAGAAAGGCCCAGATCAATATTTTTCATGTCGGATTTTTTGTGGCTGTAAGAAAAATTAATATATTTCTTTTTTTTATTGGGAAAAAAAATACTTGGATTGTCCATTATTGATCCGGGTTCAAAAGTCACTTAAGTAAATACAAAAAATATTGTCATCCTTCTAGTACATTTAATTTCTAAAAAAATGTATCTATTTTTGAAAAAAAAAATTAAGTTATTTAATGATTGTTATTAAAAACAATTCTTAAAATAGATACAACTTTTTATAAAATGTATCTAGAAGGATCGCAATATTTTGTGTATTACCTACAATTAACTTTTAAATTTGAATCAATAACTTCTCAAATCAAAGATAATATTTTGTGTATTATCTAGAATTAACTTTTTGAGTGCGCTATTTCTCTCTTCTTCGTCCATAAATTCTCAAATCAAAGGTAATTAAAAATATTTAACTAATTTTATTTTCCAAGGTAATAAGTGTTAGTTTCTCTCTCATCATATGTGACATAACTTTTATTTTTCAAGCAAATATTCTATTAAGAAAACTTAATTCAATTTTGATACTTGAAAGTCTAGCACAATAATAAAAATAATTTTTTACAATATTTTAAGAGGCCATTTGATTTTATGCTTTATTTATTACATTTTTTTGTTTGTTTAATGGAGGAATATTGATGAGTCGGCAATTTTATTCAGACAAGAGACCAGAAATTTTGAATTACTTGGTTTCAAGTACGAAACTTGTGAAGATCTACTTTCAAGTACGAAGCTCGTGAAAATATTGATGAGTCGGCAATTAGAGCATTTTATTCAGCTAAAGAATACGCATTATCTATTTGTGGTTCAAAACCAGATAAATATATAGTTTTATAATGTCATAGAGGTGATTAATATCTCAAGTGTTAACCATATGACTCGATCTGAAATGTTGTCTAAACAAATCCTCTCTAAAAACTATGTGACAGAGGTGATCAATATTGAAAGTGTTAACTATATGACTCGATCTGAAATGTCGTCTAAATAAATCCTCTCTTCTTTATATATTATAAATGAGAAAAGAAATATTCAGATTCTTAAAGTGAGATAAACTTTAATGAAATACAATTGTGTGGCTCAGAATCATTGAACTGTAAAAAACTAAAAATAAATGTTAAAACAAATGTAAAAATAATTAGTTGAAAGTGTAAGAAGTAATAAAAAGAAAAAAAATATAATGTAATTACGAACTTATCTATAAAAAAACCTTTCATGTCAAATAACAAATTTTGTAATTATTAATATTGTTTTAAGATCTTTTGTACTCAGTAAGTTAGTATTTTTATATAGTTTGTTTGCAACAAATGATTTTTTTTTAAGTAAACAACAAAAGTCAAGCTCCTATTTTCATTAACTACGATTGGTTACATAGTTAGAGTTTCTGAGAAAAAACTCGGGTTTAAAACAAAGTATTTATGATAAAACAGAGAAACAAAAAAATATGAAAATACAATAGATGCAACTAATTCCTAATTCTCACGATTATTGCTATTCATCTCTCTTCTAGCTATGCGTCCCACAGTTAGCCAAATTTCGATTATATCTTGAATTAAGTCTTTCTGAATCTTTTGTTTTTCTTTAAATACTCGATTGCACTGTTCTCGTCAGATTACAAAGTGAGATAGCACCAACAAGGACTTTTTTTTTTTGCTCATGCTGCCTTCGATGGTCACTCTAATGCCATGCAGTTGCAATGATGCTGTTTGTATGTTCCTTTCGCATTACACTCATGTAAATCCCGTTGCTGTAGGTACACCCACTAAACAAATGCTCGATCGACTCATCACTCGCTTGACACATATAGCATATACCGGCCAAGTTATATCCTCTAGTTTTGAGATTGTCTGTCGTTAGAATCTTATTTCTTTGCAACAACCATTCAAAAATCTTGAAACACGGGGGGGGGGGGGGGGGGGGGTGCTGTTAGTTTCCAAATTCGGTGATAGTTGGTATTGACCTGTGTACTGTTTTTCATTTGATAGTATGCCAATTTAACAGTGAATTTGCCTTTGCTATTCAGCTTCCATCGCACCTCATCCGACAGCGATGTTTGATGGTTACTATATTCTTCCCTCAGTTCTTGCATTTCAGTTCTCAACCCTGCTAGCTCGTCTAATGCTTGCAATGACAGGACCAGGATAAAAGATAAAATATCTTTTGTAGTAAAAACAAATTTAATAAAATAACGGTCAACCTCTCAAGCTAAAAAGGAAGTTGTTAAAGAACTGATTTCCAACTTATGTCCTAAGTTTATCTCACTTTGAGGAAGTTGCTAATGAGTTTTAATTCAAATATCAACAATGACTTCTTCACAAAAAGAAAGCTGCTAAAGAACTGATTCTCAATTCTATGTTCAATTCTGAATTGATACTCGAACCAAAAGTTTCATGCAACAGGCACGAGCTTTGACGATTAAAAAAATAAAAAAACATTAAATTCTACCAAACAAGATCCATCTAGATTTGAATTCGTGGAAGCATCGAAAAAACACAAGTCATGTATCAACAATAAAATCCCTCAAGCCAATAAAGCGGGGAATGAAAATGAAGATCATATTTATCTTTAAGGATAATGTTGCTACCATGTTTAAGTTAAATGAATTTTCTAGTTTTTAAATTTTAAATTTTATTGTTAGTATAATAATAAAATCTTTATCAAAAACTCTATTTGAATTATTATTGTTAAAATAAAGTTTTTAGGAATAACGATTGTTATTTTTATACTATTATGTTATAGATTGTAACGGCTCAAAATCTATATGTAATATATTGTTAAACTCATTCTTGATATAAAAAAAAAAAAAAAAGACTCGTTTGGTAGAACTGATTCTTGAGAGAATAGTTCCATCAAGAGAAAGAAAGACGTACAGTCCTAAAAATTATTTTTGAAATCAACTTATTTACTTCATAATCTACTTACATGCATATCTTCAATAATTAATTATGTAGTTCACAAAATTAAAAAGAAAAGACAAAAAACAGTACCAATTAGAAATTTTGAAATATATATAAAAATCGGACTTGTTGTACGATGTTGCAAAAAAAAAAAATAACGACAAAAATAAGACAAATAAAATTCAAATACAGAAACCTAATATTTAATTTAAAATAAATTGGTCCATTTTTTTTTTAACAAAAGTAGTGTCGCTCCATTAATATTTATGGTCTACTAGTATGCTGTATATTAGTTTCTTTTTTAAAGCATAGGCATAATGGTCTAAATAAAAAAAATTCTCTCACCCAAATTGCTACATTGAGTCAATTTTTTACTGTTAAAATTCACACAACTAATTGTCACGTCCTAAACATCCATATATAACACGACATTAAGAAATAAAATAAAATATGTTGAAATGTTAAATACATATCATAATATAAAATTGGAAAAACATCTTTGGTTGAATATTATTTAAGAAAGAATTGCTACAAGTTACGTGAGATTGTCTTTCCCTAGGATAATTTATCCTTTTAGATTTATATTTTTCTGAAGGACTGTTTGGCAAAAATAAGGCTCCTTTCTCATCTCTCCCGTTTCTCGAGTCTTGACTCTCTGCGTGCGCTAAGTCTCTCGATTGAAGGAGGCGATAAGGGAAAGAGATCGGAGATCAGAGATACGATGACTGTGGCCGCTGGGGTGGGATATGTGCTCATCGCGCTGGGCCCCGCTCTATCTCTCTTCGCCTCCGTTATTGCAAAGAAGCCCTTCTTAATTCTCACTCTCCTCTCCAGGTCCAAACATCTCCATTTCCAAGTTACTTTCATTTTTCTGCTAGTCTACTTGAACCCTTTTCAAATCGTGGCCTTGTTTCAATGAAAATAACGAAATCCTTTTGTACCAGTAGGATTTTTTGTACCCTACATTGTGGAATTATATCAGAATTTTTTCGTTTTGTACACCGTTATGTTCATGATCATGTGTCTGCCTTGACAGCGGTTCAGGTCCGGTTATTATTTACAATGCACTCTTTTTTGTTTTATAATGCGTCTGATATTTGCTTGTAGCACACAGTTAGCTTATGCTATTACCGTATCTGCAAACGCCCGATTTTTTTTTTTTTTTTTTTTCTGGTTTCTGCAATTCCAGCTTAGAAACTTTAATTTAGCTGCAACTATCATCCCATGGCTAAGCAGAGCAAAAATTGACATACAAAACTCTGACTTAAGAAACTTGCTTCACAATTGGATTATGTAAATCTGCTACCAAGCTTAGAAGGCACTGGACTTTGTAGACCATCATAGGCCCATCTGCAAGTTACTTGGAAAAAAAAAAGGGACTATTGATTTGCAAAGACTCTTTTTTGTTTCCGTGTTACTAAGCAAATTATAGCTCGTGTCTTTATCAATGGCTGTAACCATCTTTAATTTTATTTCAAACTGTTGTTAACTTTACTTTTATGTTGAAATTATGTTTGCCACAGCACATTGTTCTGGCTGATTAGTCTGATAATTCTTGCGGGAGTATGGAGGCCATTCCTTCCTGTAAAATCTACCGAGTTATGGCCTTATTCTATTCTTATCCTCACATCTGTCGGCTTTCAAGAAGGCATTCGCATTGGTTTCTGGAGGCTTTTCAAGTAGGCTCTCCTTTATTTTTCATAGAAGCTTTCTCATTCTCAGTCCCCTCATTTGTGTTTGAATGGGTTTTGATTGTATGAAACGGGTCCTTATCTCTGTCAGCCACTGTACGGTACGGCCTATCTGGGTTCAGAAAGGTATCAAGCTTGCTTGAAGTAACCCGAAAAATATGTTAATGAAAATTAAAAAAAAATCACAAAGGACAAAAAAGGTAATGGTTTGGTATTTAGACTACCAGGCCTTGTTTCACGGTGACTCTGTTCCCTGGTAGACTGTTATTGATATCTTGGGATAATGCATAACTGATATCGACAAACTATATTTTCTGGTAGGAAGATGGAAGATATGTTGAATGCCTTTGCTGATAGAGTGTCTAAGCCCCATCTTTTCTTGACTGACAAGATGCTATTGGCACTGGGTACAATTAATTTATTAGCAGTTGTTTCTTTTCTTTTATGATTTTCGGGTGCACATATATTCATGGAAGCAAATAACCACACTTTACCTTAGAATCTGCAATTGAGCTGCAATATTTGATTGATATGAACTCTTATGCTTTACAATAGGTGTAAAAAAGGTCATAAACAACAAAGACATGGAAAAATATTTCAAATTAAATCAATGTAACCGGTTAATGTATTGTACATACAATCTGTATTATCACTATACCAGTCCGTACATATCAATCCATGCCAGTACTATACCAGTCATACTTTAAAATTCTCACCAGAACTGGAGCTTGCAACAAAGTTACTGTACATGTTGGATCAGTTATCATGTTATCTGATAAATAACCCAGCTGTGATTTATGAAAGAGGATTTTATGTTGATTTCTTGAATATTATCAGATAATAGAACCCAATTTTAATGATAAAAGAGGACTTTCTGTTAATTTCTTTAACCTTTTTTGTCATTTATTTTTCATTGGGCAACCCATCAATTCTTTGTAATTTATGTATTTGTCATAAATTGTTACTAAATTGTTTCAGCTGGGGGACTAGGACATGGGTTGGCTCATGCTGTGTTTTTCTGTCTGAGCCTCCTTACTCCTGCTTTTGGTCCTGCAACATTTTATGTTGATAAGTGCTCCAACATTCCCTTTTTTCTCATCTCAGGTACTTATCAGTAAGGTTTTATTTTATTTTATTTTTTACATTTGAGAAAGTAGGCTTGGCCCACTTAGAATTTATTAATTATTAAAGAGAGAGTTACAAGGAATGGGTTATGTGGATAGAAAGAGGAAACAAAGTAGAACATAAAACAGAGAAGAAGAGAAAATAACGATATTAGAGTTACAGCACCTGCTAACTAGCGTATTCTTGAAGTACTAGAGAGTTTTTTTGGCTATGTCAATAATATAACTATAATAGTTAATATAAGGGAAGAGGGATGATTGGAAATTGAAGCATGTATTCTTAGTAAAATTGGAAGGTCCTTTATAAATTTTATTGTAATATAGGGTTTGCCAGGAAATCGGACATGGGATCTATTTAAGCATTTCTCAATGATAAGGCGTCAGTTTATACTAGATTGTTTATTTCAGCTTCTACTAACATTTGTATGTTTTAACTTTTTTTCTATCTGAGTGACAGCTATTATTGCTCTTGGATTTGTGATAATCCATACTTTTTCAATGGTTATTGCATTTAATGGGTACAATGAAGGGAAGAGAAGGGACCAGATTTTTGTTCCATTTGCTCACCTCATTGCTGCTTTGATAGTAAGCATTTTTAAAAGCTTAGAATTGGAAAATTTCCATTTTAGTTCCTACAAAACCAAAACTGTATGGAGAATACACCTATCATATTATAGGAATATCAGTTGTGCCCACATAATATCTGAAACATTGGTGTTCTTCCCATTACTATCTCTTGAAAATGTCTCAAGTATTTTTACTTTTTTTTTTTTTTCAACTTATGAGGGAGATCTAAATAGTATTTATCTGTTATAATATCTTTTTTTTTTAAGGAACTGAGAGGAGGCTATATTATGTTTTCATGTTCCAAAAGGATATACAAATCCACTTGCGGTTTTTAGTAATTATTCACTTTGACTCATTTTACTTGTTTCATAAAATTCAGACACTGATCAACCTTGTGCCTGGGGGTTGCAACAGAGGCTTGCCACTGCTCTGCATCATGGCTGGTATGACCTTGTATTACAGCTGGCGGCTGGTATGGAGAAGATTAACTGAACATCAGACAACTCGGTCCAGTGATTAACTACACTTTAATTAGACGGTGCATTGAATAGAAATAATTTATTTTGGTCTTTCTTCCTGAGATTTTTATTTTTGCAATTTAGCAGATATTTCATTAAGTTTAGCTCGATAAATGGTACTGTTAGATCTCAAAATTGTATAGACAGTGGTTTTCTGGTTTCATTCAAGTTGTCAAATTTGCATGACAAGCTGTAAACGCATTTTAGCATAATAGTTTTACATTTGAAGCCTTTTTACAATTAAAACAGATAGACTCATGTCCAATTCCTTGAGGATCTTTCAAGGTAATTCCTCTCACTACCAAATGTTGGTTCTCTATTTTAGGAATAAATGCATTCCAACATAATTGTTTGGACAAAAGTTGTTGTATTCGTTTTGATTTAGCTTAAATTGACTTATACTCAACTATTTGTGGATATTTTGAGATAATATTTAAGTTTTGTTCGTACAAGGATATTTTAATTAATTAAACATGAACTAAAGTGCAAAACTTACACTAAATGTTTTCTAGCAAATTTGTCAAAATGTTTGTTTATATTTACTATTTAACTAAATAAATTTATGCATTAGCACACGACATGACTTAAAAAAAATATATTTATCAGTTGCAGTGGTCATAAAATTTGAAATGTATTAGGTGTTGATTAACTCGGTGTTGAAAGATGAGGTACCCAAGCCAAGATATGCGCCTATTTATACTAGTGTTAAGCAAGCGGTGCCGAGATGTACCAAACAGGAGAAGACAAATGAGATTTACGTTGATACTCCCACGTACAAAATTTCATTTTAACTTGTAAACAATACCTATGTATTGAAATAATAGCTGACAAAATCAATGATATCATATTATCCGCATGTCATAAAATGTAGCAAGAAAAAACAATCATAGGCATACTAGATCTAGAAGTAGTTCAATATTTGGCGGTTACAAATGAATTACAACCAAAACGGAATAATTGTTTCATTACAACATTTCAATTGTTCGCCTCTTTACTTTCTGTGCACCAATTTTCATCATGCTAGTAATCTGCCAAGGCGACCCGCAAAGAGGAATCTCATTATCAGCTCGAAGCTCTTCAATTCCTTCATGACCGTCAAATTCATGCAACCCAATTGATTTCTCAATGGAACCTACCTTGAAACTTCTCAGACCTATAAGATTTTTCAGAGGGGTCATGTGATTACTCCCTGTAGCACCATTGGTGTGAAGCGGGTTTTCATCTTTTAAGTCACTAGGCCCGTTACTCAATCTCCCGAGTCTCGAGGGCATATTGGGAATCTGTTGAGCTCGGATTGCAGTGCATGCTAGACTTGGTTCAGAGTTTGGAACAATTTTTCTTTCGCATTCTGATACGCCTTTGAACCCATTGCTTTTCTGATGTAGTCTCACTCTGATTGGATCCAAACCAGATTTAACTGGTTTATTTGTGTGAAGCATATTTCTACGAGGTGATACGGACAGAAATTTATCAAGATCAGGACTTCTGTATGACTCATAATCAAAAGGCCAAAAGATGGGCTCCTCCGTGTCGGAATTTAGCACTGAGTTGTGCAATTCTTCCTTGCAAAAATTCTGGCATGCTGACCTGGCATTGAAGGACGGGCTTGGAAAATAGGCATCAAAGCCATCATAATCTTGCTCTTCTTCTATTAACTCTGAATTTTCTTCATCGAGGTCTAATGGAGAAACCCAGATATCTACATTTTTGTCATGAAGCAAACACAAGCTGTTTTTAATAAGTGTTAATTTTTCACTTGAACTCTCATTTGATTTAGAGAGAGAGATAGAGTTACCTTCTCGAGACAGACAGAGATCTGAAGATAATCGGTCTGTAAGAGAGGAACACTCGGTATCTGAGCTGTCAAAACTAATACACGAAGGGGTCTTGCTAAAAACTGATTTCGGTGATGTATTTGTGACCTTAGTGTTCTCGATTTTATTTGGACTAGTGGTTTGACATTCCATCAGGCTCTTCTCATTTTGTGCTTCATATTGTCGTATCAATGATGCAATCCTACTTCCAGAACTCATTCTAAGTCCAAAGTCAATAAACCTGAAAGTAAAAAAAAACTTGGGCATGAGGAAAAAAAAGATTTTTTTTTTTTTTTGAAAAAAAGAAGATAAAAGATTGAGCCAAACCAATTCTTTGTTTTTCAGACCTTTTGAAGTCTTAAATTTTTGTATTTTTTTGCTGCTAACAAATTTTGAAGATTACATTTGAAATTCAGCAACCAATACACAGATATTTTCAGATTATGCTAGCAGTGCTTTTGACTCAGAAATCAGTCTGGGACAGAAGTCTGTAGTTTTATATTTTTTCTAACGGTTGATGCATATGTCAAGTTTATTTTTAACAAATTTATCCCAGGAAAAGATGGACTGGCATTATTGGAATTGCCTAGGACTTGAAGTCAGTAAAAAAAAAGAATTTTTTATAGATTAGGTTTTGAAGAACAATTTGGATGAGAATCACATCTAACATTGTTAACTAACACACTGCTTTTCGTGTGGGGCATAGATATTGGAAATTCAGTTCTGACTGGGATTTATAAAAAAGAAAATTTTGATTTTGCAAAATAAAATCCCATAAAAATTAAATTGAAAATATAATTTCAAGGAAAGAAGTAACTAGCACAACTGTACAAGATAATAATAGATAAATTATACTCGGTACAAAATTTCCCTAACATTCTTAATGAAAGAATCATCTTCGGCGTTCTCTCTAATTTGAAAGGAAAATTGATTAGCAGAGAAATGAAAAGAAAAAAAAAAAAAAACATGATATCTAACTTACAAGCGATTAAGCAAAAAGAAAATATGTAATAATCAAAGCAAACTCTAAAGGCAAAAAGAAGTTGAATGAATACCCCCAGAAGGGCTTCTATTTCACCAAAAGGGGAAGAACGAAGCTAAAAGTTTCTGTTTCTCCTCAAGTTGTATCATCATTAAATTGTTTCAGATCAGTAATTTGCACCATCTTATTTACAAAATATCAAATTAAGACCGAATGAAAACAGGTTCTCTAAAAAAGGCAGAGAGTATAGAACAACACAATTTCACCACAATACACAAGATTAAAACGAAAATAATAATAGAGAGAAACCAAAAACCATATGCAGCAATCATACCTCAATGAAACGTTCTAATTTAAAACGGAGCTTCTTGCCAATCTCCGGCGACGACGAAGCTCTCTGTGCGTGTTTGCGTTTCTTCTGTTGTAAATATTGTTCATTTTTTGTGTTGGTTAAAAGACAGCACAACAAAGCCCAGTTAAGGAAAATGGAAGTTATCTATGGTCCTGGATTTTCAGATGTTATACATTTATATTATGTTTTATATGGATCTCCTGTTTAGTGGGTCCCGCAGTCGCTGATCACAAGCTAATGATTCGCCATACAGGTGCTTACATAGAAATGATTATAGAGAGATTAGACTCGTTTATTTCCCGCGTCACCTCGTTCTCTTTCATCCCACTAACTAAAATCGAATTACGGTTAAGAAGTTAGATAAATGATAATTTGATTAAAATTGATGTTTTGGTTTTTCAAATGTAACTGTTTTTTCAAAAAACCGTGAACTATAAAAAATTAGTGATTTTAAAAAAATCCAAAAAAATAGTAAAAAAATTCTAAAAATTGGTCTCCAAACACAATTTAATGTGGAGATCAACTTGAATGGTTCGGATTAATATTTTGATTTTCCAACTTCTTTAATTGGCGCTTCTCATTTTCAAATTATCTTATTATATATAATTATTCTCTACTTGAAGAAACAGTTTTACCCTACTCAAGTGTTTAATGTTTTCAGTTTACACGTCCCTGCGTCATAGAGAATTCGTTCATCATATATTTGTTTTCTTAGAAGTCCATCCTCACTAAACAGTTTACACACACTGGTTTTATAGTGATGACACATTGACACTGGATTGATACAAATATTCATATGTATTTTTTAAATTCATGCATTTGATTTCCGAAAAAGATACATTGCGTTTTGTCCTATTGAAATTATTATGAAGACGTGAGAAAGGAGAGGTAGCATAATTGATTAGGAAAAAGTCATAGAGTTGTTGTATTCAAAGATTGAGAGTTCGATTTAGGGTTTAGGGTTTAGATAATAAAAGAATATTATTATGAAGACAGAGGATTAGTTGAAATAAAAGAAGGCCAAAACATATACGCATTTAACGGGGATACCCACTAATGCTTTGCAGTTCGTACAGAAGTACAGAACCGTGTAAAAATCAAGTCTGACTGGATTTTTGTAAAAGCAAAAGAATGTCACAGTTCGTCCGGTTTTGTCTTGTTTTGGAACTAAAATCAAGTTTTTGCACCGAACAGTTATGAAAACCGCGCTGAAAACGTAGTATCGAATGGGCCCGAAATGACCGCTGCCGTGGTGCGTTACACATCATGTAATATTGTCATGAACAGTTTGGGTTCGGATCGGGTATCATTTCGGGCTTGAGTTCGTTGAATTTCATTTTATTGCATCTGATTTGTTTCGACTTAATATTCGCTATCAAGTTTTGCAAGTGGACCGTGGAGAGATCAAAACTGAATTGCTCATATTACAAATATTCCTCCAAATATTCAAAGTAATATCCTATTGTAAAAAATAATTGTAACAGGATAGTATCAATATCAAAGATTATGGATCAATGAAAATGGTAGCGGTCCCAGTACCCAGCAATAATCTTCTTGATATTATGCATTTATTTGGATGCTAAGCTTAAAAATGGGTCTTCCTACAGGACTCTTAATCCGCATTAGGATTAAATCCAGAGGTTCAAGTAATCAATGCTTAATTGTCTTAATCCGTAAATAATAGTTAGAGAAGCTAAATTAATGAGTAGAGGTGAGGTGTCTTAAAACTAGCGCAGGAGATTAAGATTCAGATAAAAAGAGGCTAAAAGAGATAATCTTAATATGTATTAAGGAACTAATATTTGACAGAATTAAGTGATTAAAAAAAGCTAAAAAAAAGCCTCCTTAAATTTTAAAGAAGCTTAAGGAAGTTTGCCAAACAGCTACAAAATGCGGGTCAAAGATAATGCACATAGCTTATGGTAAATTCCAAAAGAAAGTTTAAAAAATACCAATAGCTAACTGATAAATGCTCATGCTCGAAAATATCAAATTTAGAATTGCGTGCAATAACATTACAAATCAGTATTGTAAATAATAATATGCATTTATCAGACTAATGAAATACTGTTAAGCGATTAATCAATATTTGACAAATTAAAAGATGATTTTGCATTTTCATTAAAATTATATATATATACTTATAATTATTAAAAATAATTAATTTAACTCATCAAACTTATCAAAAAAATTATCTTAACTTAATTTCATTAATAATTATTAAAATGTTATAAAATTATTATTTAAAAAATTAGATAAAACAAGACAAAGTATATCGAATAAATATAGAAAAAAATAATATTAAAAATAACCAACTAATTGACAATGTAAACGTAAAATCATACAATTATTCGTAATAATTTGATCACCGCCAATAACTACTTGGCTGATTAGTCAGGCTAAATGGCTGATTTTACAATACTGCTACAAACCAACGTTCTGACAAAATTAGGCGGTTGTAGGCCCAGGTTTAATATCTCAGCCCAAGAATCAGATCTGGCTGCTATCGTTTACGATAATCATAAGATAAACAAGTTTGGGATATAACCATTGCACCTCCATTAAGTTTAGTATAATATTTAATAGTATTACACTAGCAAAATTAAACTTTGTCATATAACATTTCCTTTTATGGTACATTATTATACAAAATCCTCAACTCGGAAAACAAAAACAAGAAACTGATAACTACGAATCCTACAAAACACATCTATTTGAAAACTATAATTTGGAAAAGGCACTTTAATCAGCTGGACTTATCTCCTCCAAGCTGGAATAATTTCATACAACAAATTAAACAACAATGAATTAAAATGTAAGTTTATCAATTTATACTTTAAAATCCTTTTCTTATTTGTATTGACAGGCCCAGATGAAAACTGTTAGAGCTATTGTAAGTAATGATGTTTTAATTTTTGCATGGCTATACAGAAAGTAAACAGAAGTTCATAAATTAATAAATGTACAACCGTAAGAAAGAGATAAAAAAAAATAGTTCTGTAACATCATGAAAGCAAAATATCATTTTAATTGGATTTACCAAAACCAACATCCCAGTACCTTAGATCTCATTTTTAGTTCAATTATAATTCGACCTTGGCATATTTTAATGAGAAGGTGGGTTCAAGACTAAGGGCCAAAAGTCCAATTCTGTTGCCCGTTATCATGATTGTGTGCTGTATGTTAAATAATAATGTTCATGCAATGGTGCACTCATGGGTGTTATTTGCAAAAGACATTATTCAAATTTACTAAAATTTAGCAAAAACATCTTAAATTTTTTACCTATTGCCCAAAAACTCGATTATGTCAGTTGTCAGAGTGGCACGCTTTTTGCTCGCAAAAGCTGCGGTTGCTGCTTTTCTGAGAAGAATTGAACCCGCCACGCAACCAAGAATCAAGGGATTTAAACTAGTAAATTTATGCAGAACAATTCAGCAATTATCTGGGGGCACAAAAGGGAAAGCTGGGAACATAATTTTTTGGCCAATTCAAATGTAATACTGAAGAACAAGAACCTCTTTTCAGATGATGGCATGCTAGACATGACATGATTCCGCGCCCAAGATGTGAATACAGCAACACTGGAGCATAGAGGAACATCAAAATATTATAGAATAAAAACTCTATTAATATTTAACAGGACAATAATAAACCAAAGTGACTATTTGTCAAAAGGAACATCAGCCCCCATCTCTTCATTAAATGAGTGAACTCTAAACTTGTTTCTTTTCAGGATCAACTTTTTTTTAGATTTGAGTGTACTTTAGCCCACATGACAAATACCAGGGAGGAGGGACTTATTTTATTAATTATTTTTTCTCTTAGGATGGAAGAGGGGAGGGGAGCATTACACAAACCTTCCAGAGAGTATATCGCCTTGACCTCCACAGCGCCTAGGGGATCCAAATGTGCTCACCTTGGTAACTTGAAAAAAGTACATTCAATTTTCACGTCAAATCTCAATTTATATGAAGCAAGCTTTCATGTTTTAGATATCAAATGAATTAAGAAATGGATAAAACAGTTTATTAGTTACCCTAAACCTTAATCATTGATCTCACAGTAATAGTAATTAATATGGCAATACCTGTTTCAGCATCGCTGATAAGATCCTCTTTTCCTTTTCGCAAAATAGTGACCCCTCCAATTCTATTAAATTAACAGGAACAGAAACAGAAGGAATAAATAAAAATATTAAACAAATAAGAACAAATGACAAAGTCAAATCTAGTTGGATTAACTCTTGTGGTTTGATTTTGTAAAAGAAGTTTTGACGCAAGGGATGAAACTTATCCATGCCCTGTTTTCCAATAATTCATAAAAAGAAAAAACACTTGCAACAAAACTCAATCATTAAGCCTGCTATTAAGGGGTCTTTCTGAATATAACAAAATTGCAGGTAGGAAATAAAAGCCACTTTTGAGAAAGAAGGCGCAGTTGCTCAGATGGGTTGTCCTCGCTAACATCAGTATTTAGAATTTTCTCCAATAAGCGTTTATACTCCATTTTGTTTGGTGTCAATATTGCCAGAGAATTGTCTTTCACCAGGTCAATGTTGTTTGTCACAAGAAATAGCCCATCCTACAAATCATGCACAGTTTTTCATTTTGTATAGAATACATGAATATACTAATACATATTTATGAACAAAAATATTAGCATGCTAACTATAGCAAGATAATTTGAGGCTTGACCGACTAAATTTAATAATTTCAAATTCAAGGTAAATTATGGCATAATTGCATTAATAAAAAAGAGGTTTCAAGTTCAATAAGGAAAAGTTGGGCTAACTTACGGCTCAATTGTACAACCAAGGTGTCATTGAGGTTTAACTTCCACATTTTAATACATTTATGGAAGTAGTAATAACATACAATATTGCAATCGCACAAAAATTTGTCATTATCTCAACTTTTTATCTGAAATTGGATACATATTTTAGCAAACTAAATGTTATATTGTCCTATAGCTTAAGGAATAGTCTTACTGCATCAATTACAGTTGGTATATTCAACTGCCTTGCATGCCTCATGATGTCGCTGACGCAATTCTAAAACCAAAACAACAAAAGACACTGCAAATCAAATCTCATACGATGGATGTACCTGGAACAGCACTAATAAATATTTCAATCTATAATTTCAAAAACTGAATTGCACTTTGGTTCGTTTATTTATAACTATGAGAAAAGAAAGTAAGAACCATAATAATAAAACAGTAATAATAGACATAATACAAGTGCAATTACATATTTACTCTTTTCATAGCAAAGAACAAAATCAGAATAATATTTACTGTTGTATAATTGCAATTATTATTGTTCTTCTTAACTCATAAAAAAGAACTTCCATTTTTAAATAGTTTTGGCCAATTTCAGCAGTCAATCTTTCGGATAGGACCACAGGTTGTACAAGAACTCACAAAAAAGTTATCAGAAAAGTAGCATAGAAAACACAATTTGTGTAAGGACAGCACATCAAGTTTGTATTGGTGCATATTTTTTCGAATAAATAATGCAACAGCATACAAGGAGAAATGGGTCTCTCCCGAGCCCTGGCCCGACAACTATGCAGTCAAACCTTTCCAACCACTTTCTGATTTCTGTGAGAATCTTATAAGATACAGTTTCTCTCTCATCTTCCCTGGAATAATTTTAAGGTCTATGATTAGTTCAGATCAAGGATCAATCTCAGGCAATACATACTTATATACTGAACCTGGCTAGTACAGTACTGGGATTTGTATGTTAAATGACCAGCTTTTGCACAGATACAGTGTTTCAAATTGAATGAGCCCAAATCAGTACCAACGAGTTCAGCAACATACTTCAAATTTATCAAATATAAAGCCTCATTCTTCAGTTAAGTAAACAATAATCCCAAGCCTACAGTGATCCTAAATGTAACCAGACTTAGCCTGTCTACCCTAGATTGTATCAGAGTTTATATCAGTCGCTTTTTGAAGTTCTCCATTGTTCCCTTTTGAATTTTAATTGGTCCTATTCTATTATCTTCTCTTTGGTCTGAATTTTGAAAATACAAGGCTGGCATGTAACTGCTATGTGGATGGTTTGAAAAATCTTAGGTGTTACTTGACCATAAAGAAAGGAAGAAAAAATCTGTGAACTTTATTACCTTATGCTGTACGACTCTTCTAAAATTGGGTGTACGATCAACTCAGGGCTATAACTTTTTATTACTGTTGCAGCATCTTTTGTACAAAACACATGTGACAGGTCTGCACCCTGCATCACACCATCAAAACCTCCTGATCTCAGTAATATGCAGTACAAAGTGTTAGCTTTACAAAATTGAGAATAAAGGCCTTCATTTATATACAGTAAGCTGAAATTTTAGCTACTACATAACTATTACCAATGTTCACTGTTACACATGAACAACATGTATCAGAAGTTCAGAACCACACCATTATTTCAAACCTGGATTAACCCTCAGCATTAAGCTTCAATTTATCCTGAATTTTGCAATTGTGTCTTAGATAGGTGTCAACCCATGTTGCTCTCAAATTACCTCAATTGTTCAACATAATATATAACAACCAGAACAAAAACAGTAGACCTTGAGCTCAAGAAATAACTAACAATTTTTAAGGCGGATATAGCAGTAAAATAGGGAGCACCCGTGTACTCGCGGCATCCACCTATAATTGCAATCCTACCTACAAATGCAACAGTAACTCCAAACTAAGAACTCCAGTAATCAAATTTTAGATGTAAAGGAGGAGAACAATGATGAAATAAGAGTACCTGCTTGGCCTTTATAGCGAGTTCGATCGAGAACTGGAGTTATCCTTCGGATGACGCCTTCAGCGTCGGCCTCGGGCGTGGAGATCGACGAACAGTGCGCTCTCTCCATTTGGGAATAAGAGGTTCGCGAAGTGTACGAAGGGCCGAGAGTTCGGATCAAGAAGAGCTGCCTCCTGAGCACAGCGCACGAAGGAGAAGAAAGCCACATGTACTTCTCTATTCTTCCTGCCACGTCAAACCCACCGTTTATCTTCATTCAAAAATCCGACTTTTAAAAAAAAATATATTATAAATTTCGACATCCGGAGTTTAGTAAATATATTGGAATTTTTTTTTATAAACTATAATTAATTAAATTAATTTTAACAAAGCAGCATGATTATTATTTTTTTTACAAAAATTATAAGGACCGAATCTCCAATCCGGTCTCCAAATTTTACTTTTTTTCTAGACCAAATTGGAAATTCAATCTCCCTTTTTTTTGAACTTTTTGATGTGATCATGTGTGTATAAACGTATTTTTCTTGGGACCGAATAGGCTATGCGTTCTCATGATTTTTTTTTTAAAACTGTGATTTAGGTTTTTGTTTAGTGTAATTTAGGTTTTTGTAGTGTAATTATTAATTGTAAATTTTTTTAATTTGCATGTAGCTTAATTTACCGATATTTTTACTAATATCAAACTTAAAATACAAATTATCAAATTTAAAATACATATATTGAACAATCATAGATAATTTCAATGATCTTTGAATAATAAATGAAATCGTAATCCATTAAAAAATAAGCAAACACACACAATAAATAGTAAATGCATTTTAAAGTTATGAACGTTTAGAGAGCACGGGAGCGTCATCGATATTTTGGCAATGAAACATCGATGCACTTATGCCGTCGTTAAGCCGGGCATAAAGCATCGGTGTGTTATCGGTGTTTTTGCATAGAAGCATTGTTGGTTTTTTGAAAAAAAATTTTAAACAATCATAACTTTAGCTAGAAAAATCAGATTTGCGCGTATGATCACAATTCGGAAAGGGAGGGACGAGAAGGGTTTGGATTTTGCTCAGGGGGAACCCTCAGGCATCTAAAGCATCAAAATTGCAAAAATACATCGTTTAGTGTCTCAAATATTCAATTTAAGTTTTCTATAAACAGACAACGGTAGACATACAACAACCAGTATTTTGTTTAATATAATTTAGGTTTTTGTGGTGTAATTATTAATTGTATAACTTTTTAGTTTGCATGTAGAGTAATTTGACTTTTTGCATGTAGTATAAATTCATTGTGGAATGATTTAATCTTTTAGTAGAATTTAAGTTTATGTAGTATAATTATTAATTGCATAATTTTTTAGTTTGCATGTAGAGTAATTTAGCTTTTTGCATGTAGTATAAATTAATTGTTGAATGATTTAATTTTTTTAGTGTAATTTAGATTTTTGTAGTGTAATTGTAGAATAATATAGAGTGATAGAATGAATGTTAATATTTAATTGAGTTTGCATATCATGCATGTTAATATTTTTTTGGAGGGGGAAGAAGGATATTTATAAATATATATATATGGAGACGGTCTCAAAAATAAAGAAGAAGTAAAATTTGGAGATAGAATAGGCTATTCGGTTTTTTGTAAAAGAAAAAAAAAAGTAATTATGCTGCTTTGCTAAAATTAATTTAATTAATTATGATTTATAAAAAAAATCAATGATTTAAATAGCGTTTATCGCGTCATAGCGGCCAGGTTAAAAAAATTGCGCTATACCCAAATAGCGGCGCTATTTGGACATAGTGCCATAGCTTTTATGGGAGAAAAACGCTATAGCGTGCTATTTAGAACATTGAAAAAAATTAATATATTGACGGAGTAGTTTCTACTTAATGAAGCGGGGTTTTGACTCTGTTGTCCGTGCGTTGCTGAGACCAGTGTTTTAAAAATCAGCCTATTTGACCGAATATTCGTATTCAGTTGAAAACCGAATAGAAAATGAGTATTCGGTCCAATATTCGGTTTCGAATATTCGGCCAAATATTTCTAAATAGAGAATAAGAATCCGAATAAGAACCGAGTATGAACCAAATATGAACTGAATATTTTCGAATAAAGAATAAGAATCCGAATAAGAACTGAATATGAACTGAATATGAACCGAATAGAGAATAAGAATACGAATAAGAACCGAATATGAACTGAAAATGAACCGAATATTTCCGAATAGAGAGTAAGAATCCGAATAAAAACCGAATATGAACCGAATATTTTCGAATAGAGAATAAGAATCTAAATAAGAATCGAATAAGTTATAATTTTATTTATTTAAGTTTGAACTTATGTTTTATTCATGCTTATTTGTAATATTTATATATATTTATTAGAGTTAATGCCTATAATTTTTCATTTAAAAATTCAAATATATAAATCCAAATATTCGGCCGCATACCGTATATTTAGTATTCGGTAGTTTTCTGAATACCGAATAAGAACCGAATATTAAAGACAAACACTACTCCGTCAATATCTTTACCCGCAAGGGAAATGAGCACACACTATGGATATTCTGCATTATTTTTGTGGGATCTATGTGTCGCGAATTAGTTTGTTAGACGATGCACCAGATTCGTTATATAAAATATTACGTTAACAAATTCAGTTTCAAACTCAAGAGAAGAAAAAAGTCAGTTTTCATGTGACACAATCTGGGGCGATCCGTTATCAAAATGGATAACATATGCCTTCTGCTTAGTACGGTAAAATTTTCCGGAACATGTTTGTTTGTTACGAGATTGTACAAGATGAAATTCTATAAAAATAATAATTACTTTAAGAAAAATAGAAACTCGTGTGTGTATGAGTCCGATTAATTTGTTGTTGGCAGTATTTTTGTTCAAGTTGTTGCTGGACTTCTTTTTTTATTTTGTGATGTCCAAATAACAAATTTAAACTGTTAGATATTTAATCTATATTAAAATTTACTTAGAGACCAAATTTTACATTTTCTAAAATTTTTTTTACTATTTATTAAGTTGGTTTGAAAACTGCTGTTTTCAGCAAATTTCTGCAGTATTGAAAACAACGATTTTCAAACTAGCTTAATACAGGTTTATACGCTTGTACATGAGATTTATACAAAAGATTTGGAGGCTTCTAAATAGAGGTTTAAATTGTTTTGAAGCAAAAAAAAAATGAAAAGCCACAAATATATAAAGTGTTAAAAAAAGATGACATATATATAACTCGAAAGTTATTATTTATGGATCTCATTTGAAAGAGAAAATCTAGTAAAAAATGTTTGTATTTTTATATTTGCAAAATTCATCACGGATCATTGGAAAAATAGATGACAATGATCAGAGAAAAAGAAAAAAAAAGTGAGTGAAATGAATATTTCCTCTTTTGTCTTAAAGACAAAAATAGTTAGAAGTTAAAATTATCTAAATTTAGAATTTAAATTATTTCAGATGGAGTTTTCAATGCTTGTGAGTAACATTTTAAAATGTTATAAACAAAGTTTTAAATATTTGAATATTAGCGCTGAAAGTGAAAGTTAGAGAACATTAGAAGTTTCTTATATTAAACTACTTGGGGACATTCTTAGAGATTTTGTTTGAGATATAATTATCAGGCTCTTAAAATAAATTGTATTAAATAGAATAGAATTAATTATGAAATTGATGAAATTAAACTAACTGTTGTATTTAATAATACAAAAAACAAGAAAGAACAAGTTAATTACTACAAACCAAAAAAGTTCAATCCAACTCAATAAATATTTTCCCATCAATTTAATACTAAGATGGAAAGAGAGATTGAAAAAAATATCCGTTCCAACGTCACAAAAACTTTCACCCGAACACATTTTGGAATATGTTATTCCATTAACCTAAAATTCTAACATTTCCTATAGGATTGGTGCAGTCCAACAGATTCATTATTGGGCAGATTCATCAAATTTGTCTGATATTCATTGAGAATTTTTTTTAGTTAGCATCACATTAATTCGAAACTAAACCAAATTAAACAACCACTATCTAAAACTCTAAATTTTAGTTTTTACAACCCACGCGTCCTCATTCGCACACCAATTTTTTTAATACACGGGCTAGATAAGCGTACCATTTTTTTTCTATTAATTTTTTTTTTGTGCACCCTTTGGGAGTGCACCATTTTTTTTTAGTTCTGTTCTAAACTATTTGAAATTTTTAGACAATTTTTTTTCTTTTATGCGTATAATTTGTAGTATAAAACATTCATCGAATTGCACGTATAATATGTAGCAATTTGCGCACCAACCTACTTGATACAAAACGCTGCTCAGATTGTGCGTATAATTTGTTGAAATAATTTTTAGTCCAAATTTTATTAGTTAAACCAGTGCGTTTTATTTTCTACAATTTCACCGTCAAATTTTATGTGTATATATAATTCTAAATACAACAGAATAAAATAGCATAGAACAAAAAAAAATAGTCCAAAAATTTCGGACAATTTAGAACAAAACTTAAAGCAAAAAGAAAAAAAATTGATGCACTTCCTAAAGGTGCCCACCAAAAGAAAATAATAAAATTGGTGCGCTTCTCCAGTCAATGCACCAAAAAATTTGATGCGCGGACTAGAAACTTTTTAATAAACCATTTACTTTTTTTTTTTTTTACAAAAGCCATAAGGACCGAAATGTCATTTCAGCCCCAGTTGTTTTTCACAGATTTTGAAAAAAAAATACATTGAATGATTGCAAAAATACTTGGGATCGAATTGTCATTTCGATCCCCAAAAAAAGAAATTTCGGAATAAAAATGACATTTCAGTTTTTATAGTTTTTGTAAAAAAAAAAATATTATGTTGGTTTTATAAAAATCTTTTTTCTAATTATGGTTTATAGAAAGAAAATCCGCGGATTGAGGATATGTAGGTTATAAAAACTGAAATTTGAAGTCTTAAGTAGCAGTTGTTTAATTTGAATTAATTGAGGTGTTAACTAAATTTTTTTCAAAATATTCATCGAGATACATTCAGAAATGATTCACTACATCCCATTAATTATTATGTTTCTCTACGTACCTTAGAAAAAATGATACTATCTCACTGTTATTTTATATTATTATTGTCAAACTCATCAAGGCATCAAGCATTATGATTCTTCCAAGTTCCAACTATCAGGAACCCAATCTTTGAGTTTTGAATCGAGATTGTCTAATTTGAATCCGTCGATTAAGATTGCTTCACGATTCAAATTCATGTCTTGAAATACGTGCGCTCCACTTCCGATAGATTATCTTGAATTCAAATCGAAAGATCCCGATTTAAAACTCAAATATTAAGTTACTTCATTGGATCTGAACTCCAACTATCATCCTACAAACTACCTGTGTTCCAACCCCCTAAAATATACAATAGATAATTTTTAAAAATATCCTTCATAATATTGTGTGTAGTTTCTTATTTATTTCTAAAAATTTAAATTTCTCTTATTTTTTCTTCAACTTTTGTGATACTTTCTTATTTATCCTTTAACTATTCCCACTCTTTTTTATTTACCCATCACGTAATTAATCTCGGATATAACTCTAACTAAATTACTAAAAAACCTTAGTTTATCCTTAATTAATAATTACAAAGTCAAAATACCAGTTTGAAAAGAAAAAAAAGAAACAGTAAAGAAAATTTCAGCATCAATTAGGTAATGGAATATGAGCGTTGAATCCTATATTTTTACCAAACGTATACTAAATCTCAAAAAATAAATATAGTAAAAATTTCACTATTAACATTATTGTGTCAGCATCAAGTGAATAGTTTTAACTTTATAATTATTAAGTAGTGGTAAATTAGAGAAATGGGAGGTAGCATAATTGGCTAGAAAAATGTCATATAATTGTTATACTCAAAGATCGAGAGAGTTCAATTCTCCCTCACGAACTTTGGTAGCTACTACCAAGTTTTCCAAAAAAAAAAAGTAGCGGTAAACTAAGGTCTTTTAATAATTTAATTAGAATTAGTATGAGATTAATTATATGAGGATTAAATAAGAAAGAGTTTTAATACTCTCTTGAGGTTAAGAAACTGCACACGTTTGTTTGAGTACATAGAAAATTATGCCTAAAATATACATAAAGTTGGAACGATTATATATAGCTTCGGTTCAAAAAACTGTGAAGAGCTTTAGCATCCAGATCAGTTCAAATATCCGCTCCGTTTATGGGTCTATTGTCACACTTCAAATCTCCGGGGTCTGACAGTCTGCTGCGTGTATTTATTAAGTGTCACATATACACGCAAAGCAGTGGATCTTTTATATGCATTACCAATATCCTCATTTGCTGCATCCAAGAAATAAACCTGAAAATAATCATAGGGTGGAGGTGAAAATAAATTTTCAGTGCAAATTTGACACAGTTCAGACTATTGGACTTGCAATCAAACTCTATTTTCAAAAAATGAAACCCAAACAATAACAATGCAAACAGATATATAAGAAATCATATATAACAGAATGCCACTACTCGACAACAGTTAATCAACTTGAAACACAGTTTACGGAATTTCCAAGATAAATTTCAAACACAACAGATATTTTAGCTTAACTAAATTCATTAGGACTTGTAACAATTACAGATGTTCAAGTCATATAAAGAAAATCCTCTTTGGAATCATTTCCAATGTTCGTAATGTTCAATCGACCGTTCAAATGCATTAACACGTAGGAAAATGCCACCGAGCCATAGACGTTACACACTAGTCAACCACGATTCCAAATCACATCTTATAACATAATCATCCTCCCTCGTCCCAATCGGTACTGGGAACATCGAGAGCCGTTCACCTAAGGCCAGGATCCTAGAAATCAAAGGCAACATACTGCCCGACTTTGCAAATTAATTGGATCCAAGTGTTTAACTTCGTAAATCCATTCACACACATATCAAATCTAATCGTGGTGACTTTCAATCAAATCATATCATAACAGATCGACACAACCAACAACCATACCAGCATGCAAATCATTCAAGTCACATCAATTCGAGTTTAATTTGATTGAGCTATGCAAATGCTCTACACAATTCAATGATACAATCAATGATATTCAACATGACAAACGAATACACAGTTTAATTCCTGAAAATAAAATATCAAACAAGTCCAAGAATCCCGCACCTTATTATGACGAGCGTATCGCTTAATCTAAGGATCGGACGTCTCGAATTGCCTCGCAACGTCTTGCTCGACCTAACCTACACCTATATTATACGTATACTTTATTTAGTTCGGTTACATCATCAAAACTTAAATTTCAAAAGCCGTCTTTTAATTCGTCAATTCTTTTATACCTTTCGGCTCATTTATAATCATTTTAATTCAAGTCTAATTTCATTTGTCAATTTTAAGTATGTACTAACTAAAGGCCTAAATTCCTTTATCCAATTAATTAACATTTTCAACTTGGCCCATGTTACAATACAACGTCAATTTGGCCCAGTAAGGAGATGTCGAAAGTTACAATTAATTCACATCATTTTAAAGCCGAATTCACCACAAGGCATAACAATTTTGCATTTAGGCCCCTCTCTTAAATAAATTTCTACAAGGGCTGGTTTCTCACATAATCAACCAAATTTTTGCAATAATTGCAATATGGTCCCTGTCAGGTCAAACGCTGGTAATCATGCAAAATTTAGCACCCAGTAGTATACTGGGCTGGTACCACTGGTACCAGCACTTCGTCATTCATACAACACAACACAGCCATGCACAATAAAACCAGCAAAACAGAGACAAGCATAGGTCAGATACAAGGCACCACATTCACCAGCGAAACCAGATAGACAGACCAGAATCAGATCAGCACCAACCAGTAAAACAGAACATCTCACAAGGCACAAACCACAAGTCAGCACCATTTGTCGGGAAAATCAACAACCCGAGCAAAGGTGAAATTAACTACAATTCATTTTTACAAAATACAATCAATTAAACAAAAGGCTCGATAATTTATCCAATTAGAGCTAGCCTGATATGGAGAGAGCAACGGGGAAAGGGGAATCGACACCGGAGCAACAACAACCCACAATTAGCACGGCTCAGCACCAACCAAGCATCAGAACAGCACCAAGCAAACACCAAGGCAGCACCAAGGTAGCACCAATCAAACACCGAGACGGCACCCCTCAACCCTAATTCCTAGGGTTTCATGAGAGGGGAGGGGAGGCGGGAAAAGAGAAGGAGGGGGTGGTTGATGGGGGTTTCTTGAACCGAGAAGGAGAGAGAGGAGAGGGTGGGGTGGCGGCCGGTGGTGGCCCTGGCAGCGACGCAAGAGGAGAGGTGGAGCCTTTGTTTTTGGGCGTAGAAGTTCTGGCGAGTCAGGTGGGTCAGACCGAGAAGAGAAGGAGAGGGAGATGGGGCTGGGGCGCGGCGTGACTCGCCGGCGACGGAGGAGGGAAGAGGGGGGCGGAGCCCCTGTTTCTTCTTTCTTTGGCGTAGAAGAGAAAGGGGATGGGTTGGGGAGAGGGGGGTCTGTTGTGTGGGCTTCGCCAACAGAGAGGGAAAGAGAGAAAGGAGAGTGGGGAGGGGCAATTAAATCTCTTGCTTTATGATTCGTGTAGAAGGGTAATCAATGGTTCAATTAATTCAGAGATCTAATTTGGCTCAATC